>KK112050.1:355020-415732 GCA_000611955.2 Stegodyphus mimosarum | reverse complement strand
ATATATAGCAATCCCCTTACTTGGTTTAGAAGTCCTTCCCGACCTTTATTGTCGCACTCGTTGGTCAGAGTCATATACCTCCAGTTACAGAAGTGTTTTAAATGACGATCATATTCATGTTTTGGCAATGCCAAATTTTAAAATAAATTAATTTTCCACAAATAATGAAATCTAACTTTTAAAGCGATCTCCCGGTGTCTATACTTACGTTTGGAGAAGTTTTCTACTCGTTATGAAAAAAAAAATATAAGGAGTTTGATTTCCGTATGACAAAAAAATATCCGGGAGGTTTCATTTAAAAAATTTATAATTTTTTATGTCATATTGAACCTACCACGAGGGATGGGTTAATTAAGTTAGAATGTTTCAAGGAAATATGCTTAAAGAAGTGCAGCAAAAAATGTATATGTATATAAGCCGTGCAATGGAATCATGTAATGTCCACATTATATTTTTTATCTGTGCTTTAAAAAGAGACATACCGAGATATAAAAAAGTCTTCCTTCAATTACAAACATCTAAATCCTTCATTGCAAGTACATCGACAAAAATCGGTTAAATCACGCATGTATTTTTCTGTTCAATAACCTTGAGAAAACATTCTAAGCATACTTTCTCGACTTCTGACGTAACACTTGATTTATTTACCACTGCTTTTAATAAAAAGCTTTTTTTTAATTTAGAAACATTTTAATAAAAATCTGGTCTTTAATTTAAAACTTTTACTTTCTCATGTCTAAGCGCATCCGGAGTTTAATTCAAGTATCGAAATAGTATTTAACGAAGCTTGAATTAAACCGTTCTAATAGTATCACCCATGCACTCTTCCTGAAGAAATAATTCACAAAACCTGGTATAAAAGAAGCTATTAATTTATTTTTCATTTACTTTTTGCGTTTCTGTACAAATTTAGCTCAAGTTAAGTGCGAGAAGTGTTGAATTCTAACGATGTTTTTAAAGAACGTGTAAGATTTCTAATGAATTATTCAAATCTTAATTGGCAAGAGAAAAGGTTTCACAAATATGTTCAGCTCATTCTAAATGCTTGTTAAACTGTGATGCAGTAAAAAGAAAGTTAACAAAGTCTGTGTATGAAACTAGATAATGTTTCCTTTAAATCTTCTTGATATATTTAAATTGATTCAACTTCCTAAAACTAAATAAAACGACAAAATTTTCAACATTTAGTGCTTGACTTAAATAATACATTGCACTAGAGTAGTAATACATTTTATTATATTCTGTCCGCCTATGGCGGCAATTCTTATCATCGTAACTGTTGCTTATTTTCTATTCCTAACCTTTTAGTCTAATGCCGTTTGGGAAATTGAAATAACTAAAACAGATAATAATACAGGGTGTTTATAAAGTTCCGGACCCATTTTGATGTTTAATAACTCATAAAATAACGAAAATATAAACAAACTTATGGCATTTATTGAGGGAATAACTTATATATTTTCCTTTTCAGGTTTGAATATCTTTACTTTTGTAAATATCGTCTGCGCATGTTGTCAATTTCAGATAATTTCATTTTCAAGTCTAAATATCTGTACTTTTCTAAATATCGTCTGCTTATTAATTGCGTTTTTCTCTCTTTTGTTTTTGGCAACTACTGCCTATTATTATAGGCCTAGGAGGATGGCCTTTGCAACAGATATGCTAAAGAGGATAGAAGATGATGCTGAATTTCTGAAGCGTATAATGTTGTCCGACGAAGCATCTTTTCATCTTTCTGGCATTGTTAATCGCCATAATGTGCGCATATGGGGATCTGAAAACCCCCATGAATACCGTGAGACACAAAGGGATTCACCAAACGTTAATGTGTGATGTGGACTAATGCACGACCGAGTCATTGGGCCTTTCTTTTTTACAGAAAAGAAGACGGTCTCATCAGTCGTATAGTTAGACATGTTGGAAAACTTCGTATTTCCACAACTAGAAGAGCTTCAGCCACATGTCTTCTTGAAATAAGATGGTGCACCACCTCGTTGGGGTACTATCGTTCGTAGTTCTTTGAATGACCATTTTACAGGAAGATGGATTGGGCGAGGAGGTCCAATTCCTTGGTCACCCAAATCACCTGATATAACGCCGCTGGACTTTTTCCTTTGGGGATTTGTAAAGGACAACGTTTACAGGAGGAGAGTGTCAAACATTGATGACTTAAAAGCCAGAATTACAACCGCAATAGCTTCTGTGGATGCCGACATGCTTGCCGGTACCTGGCGTGAAATGGAATATCGACTTGATATTCTCCGTGCGTCGAAGAGGGCACACGTGGAAGTTCATTGACAAGGGACATGAAACTTTTTGAGTCTATCTAGCCATTTATGTTATTAATTTTAATCTATTTTTATTATTTTATGAGTTATTGAACATCAAAATGGATCATGGACTTTATAAATGGATACAGGATCATGGACCCTGCAGTTTAACGAGAAAATAAAATTAGTACGTTTTACCTCTTACTCTGCTACTCTCAAAGTAATGAAAACTAAGGAGCTAAGGAGAGAGTGTATATTATAATAATAAAGAAATTGATAAGTATTTCATTGCACGGTTAAACTCAATACTTAAAAACATTCATTTATGAAAAAAATAAAAGAATCATAAATAATCAAATACGGAAAGCGAAAGAAATGACACTACCTCGATTTTCGACGGTATTTCATCTTTTTATAATTTTAAAAATATCTCTGGCGAAGTCTTTTCAGATTTAGCATCCCCTTACGTTCATTTTCGGTTTGCCATTAAGTATCTGTGATTATTTAAAACAATCTCGTTCCACTCAAATTGCCCATTTGTGAGCTCTTAATATTCCAACATAGGTTTTGTAATTTATATCTTACTTAAACGCATTAGTTATAACTATAGACTTAGGTTTCCTTTGGTAGCATAAACTATATCAAACTCCTAACGGACTTGGAGAGAATTATCTCTTAGTCTGAAGTAAAAATAAAAAAACCTTTTTACTAAATCAGAACTTGAACATAAAATGCACGTCTCGTGCTTAGAAATCAGTCATCACTTGTGGTATATAATTTGAAGTAACAAACAGTAGAATTTCGATTTGAACTAAGCCTAGTAGTCAAGAACTGCGCAGTTGATTTAACACGAAGTTCTCTGAGAACTTCTTACCGTCGTAAGAATTTAAATGTCGGCGGCAATGGCACAAAGCCGAAGAATTACAATCTTATCAGAGCTGGCGAACCTAGTAGCGTGACCTCCAGAGGCAAATAAACGCTCAGTCTTACAATCCGAAAAACCCTCGACTTAAATTATCTCTAACTGTTTTACATTCTGGTGAGAAAACAGGAAAGGAAAGGATATTAAAGGTCTAAATCATAATAACTAGTCAATTAAAATAATAAGACTAACCTTACAGTAATAAGCGGAGCAGTTTTGTGACTGAAAAAATCTAACATGACGTTTACGCCGGTTAAAAAATTTGCAGAAATGCCAGGAAATAGCAATTATAATTCCGACTTCCGATGGAAAAGAAAATTTTCCCGAAATCCATTGGGGTTCTTTGTGCACATACGGGCCTAACTCCCTTAAGTAAAGTACAGCTTTCGTGAATTTCTGGGTTGCTGTTTGTGGAATTTTGATTAAGCTGGTATATAATTAGTTAGTTAAAATATTGTTGTGTTATTTATAACGCAGTTTAACGATATTTTCTAGATGACGAGGAATTAGGAAGTATGATGGAATACACTATTGCGACTGTCAGTGAAGTTACAACGGTATCAGGAGATGACGCTTCTAGTTTCGCTTTCCAATTAACTTTCCTCGAAACCCAGGGGAGCGCTACTGAGCATCATTTCTGATATTGAGTTCACAGCTCATACCACAGTGATTCTTTCGCTGGAAACTCACTTAAGGAAAATATCTTTTCCACTGGAAATGGAAATAGTAGAGCTATTTTCTCGCAACTTTGTTAATGGCTGCACATTTTACGCAGAATGGCCATTGAAAGACTGAACGGCTTAAAAATGTCACAGCTTATTAATTTTCAGTTTTTTTTTCTTTTTTGTAGGTTATAGAGATTAAAATGTCTACTTACGATGTCCAGCAAAATATAAAATTCATTGCATTTTTCAAGTGAAAAGTCAATTATTCAAATTAAAAGAAAATACCCTCAACTTTAATGTCAGAGTATCTTCTGACAATATGACTCGGGTCTAATTTTCCAGTTTGGCAAAAAAGGATCATTCTTCTATCTCCCATTTATATAACTATGTGACATGTTCCTTTTATTGTTCAGAATAAACAGCGATATTTTATTTACTATAAATAGTCACCTAAAATGTGATCTTTAATTTGCTGCACATGTTTAAAAGTTTTTATCAGTGATGTATCAAAGTATTATAATGTAGAGACATTAGGTAATCTTTGAAAACAGGAGACGTGAAGAAATGAGCAATGAACTGGCCTGGACTTGAACACGGACTTCTCGAATACGCTCCGAGCGTGCTGACCATTACACATCGAAGGCAGGAGCAGAAGGCTGGAGAAATACCATATAATATATATTTTAGTAATGATATTTTACTTTATTTTTTTAATAAAAGGGAAAAATAGTTAAACTTTTTAGTGATATATATAATTTTCGATATCATCAATTACATTATTTTTCAACTCCAAACTGTTTATTTATAATTATTGAATAATTATACTGTGACAAGTAGAGCTGAAATATAAAACTTCGTACACCAAATGGATGTTTTCAAAAAATATGAAACTCTAAAAATGTTTGCTTTTATTTGGTAATTTTAAAAATTTATGCAGATTTTATAGATAACGCATAATTAATTTTTTATCCCCCAAATCATTCGCAATAATCACGTTTTCCAAACATACTATAATAGATCTTGGTGATCTCATTTCAGCCTTTTTATTCCAAAAGAGGCTATTAGGCTCAAAAGAGGCTATATCGAACATCCTTTCCTTTTAAATTTCTGATTCTGAATACAGTCGATAATAAAGCTATTTTATTATCTGTAGGGGGCAAATTTATCGCATTTTATGTAAGTGGGCAAGGTAGAGGAAGTGTGTTGAAAAAAGATAAAACAAACTCGCTTCCTTTATGAAGTTTTGAATTTTAGTACACAATGAAAATCTACCTAGATCTCTCTAATGAATCACAATTCGTAATATTGATCCTAGGACAATGTGCGGAAGATATATGCAGACTTCATAATTATACGTCTTATTAAAATATCTCCATCAGTTCTGCAGATGATATGCCAGATATGAAAATTTTCTTAACTACTCTTCCTTCCTGAAATGCAGATTGAAATATTTAGTCATGAACTCTGGTACAATGGAGTTCGGATAAAATGATGCATAAACTTTAAGATATAATCCTCATGCGGGAGATCAGCTTATCAAGCAGCAGTTTAAGAATTAATAACAAACATTTGACCATAGCGACAAACTACTATTCATTATTAGCGACTACTATACTTTTGACTGCTTTTGACGAGCGGTGAACTTCTGAACTAAATAAAAGCTTATAAAAGATGAAATATAGTTTATATCGCGCCCAAAATAAATTTAGGTAAAAATATTTGTAGCAGTTTTATTACTGGGTAAAAAGCTCTCCAAATTGTCTGGAATGGCAGAAAACAAAATTAGAAAGAAACCAAGTACCTTTTTAAGAAGAAATTGTTCATCTCCACGTTACTCAAAATTATTATGCAGTAAGGATAAATTAATTTTGTAGATTCTTCCTTCATGTATTGCCCACACAATCACTCTTATCTGATCACGTTTTTGAAGACCTTCTTTATTCAAAGAGCTGTAAAACAACTTCTTTTACGCAGATGGTACTCTAGCAGTGAAATGTACAATGCAGGTTTTGTTGATTTTAGCGACCAAAACGGATTAAAAGTTCCCAGTTTATGTAACTAGCTCACTTTTGACGATAATAATCACTTATGAAACAACTTGCATCTCGTAATGCCCTACCATAATATTACATTCAAGCTCTTCATCGAATTCAGCTTCATCTTCACCATCTTTGTTGCTCTGATTCATAAATAAATAACTATTTACCTTCCGTCTATATTGTTAGACATGCTATATTTTTAAATGACCTTTGAATTACGTCGGGTTTAATTTCACTTCATGCTTTTATTATCCAATCATACACTCTTTTTAGACTTGTATGACGCAGCGTTACTCTGCCTTGAATAACAGCCATGTCTGTCTGTCAACAATTTCTTCGTATAATCCATTAGATAGGATCTGAACATGTCCCAAAGCAAAAGATTTCTGGAGTCTTTAAGGCAGCAGGACACTTTTGCCAAACATCTCTTATCCACAGTTTGACATCGTTTTCGTTCATACATTCTTTCTCGTGTAAATGAATAAGAACACCATCAAGGAAATTGCGTTTTCACATCGCCTTTCTTTTAAAAAAACCATGGGTTTTAATTTTGTACCGTTCTTTTAGTAGGAAAGCACTACGGGGAGGTGCGACTTATCGTCACCTAAATTTTTTATATGAACCGTTCTTGTTTCTTTCACATCCATTGTTTTATTTCCTATCATATCAAACATTACTGGAGTTTTATCCGTATTTCCAATATGTGACAGAAAATAATTTTTTGTCTTCATAGGTCAATAACATACTTCTGGAAACTTTCAGTTTGTTGACGAAACCTTTCGGAGGCCTTTGCGAAACTTTTGTTTTTTTTTTCCTCATAAAAATAATTTATTCCGTGTCATAATTCGACTACGCCAACTGAAAGTTGCTTTAAATTTTTCACTTTCATTTGCATTCTTTTTTGTCCACTTTAACGCAAACAAACATCCGCTGTTTCTTGTTGCAATCAATACATTGTGGCGATTGTCTAGGACCCATTTCTCCACTCTTTCTTCTGAAATAAGCCATTTTGTTACTCCTTTAACTACATTTATTACATTTACTATTTGGCATATTAATTATTGTGATTTCGTTTTTCTTCAGCTCACGTCTGGAGTATTCACCAACACCAAACATTCTTGTTGCAGCAGATTTCCATTTTCGTTCCCAAATTTAATAACTTTGCATTTGAAACTAGCAATGTGTTTGTTTCATTTGGCAGGAGCCCTATTTACTCCTAAAGGGAATACTATATTAACTGTATTTTAACTAAAGAAAATACAATTTAATAAAGTCTTCGATGATCACTTCGAAATCACGGCTTCAAACTACTGCAGAAAGAGAAAACGTCTGACTTCTAATTCTTCGAGTCGGAAGTGCATTTTCATCCCAAATTTTGCTTTTTCTTCTCGAAACCCTAGAATAACATTCTTGGGTACACTTGCATTGAACATAACTAACCCTCCTGGCAGAATGTACTCCCTCAAGTATTTCCCACACACATTAATAGTTCTCTGTATCACTTGTCAATTCAGTATAATAGTATTCGAATGCCTGGGGAGGGGAGAACCTTCGAATAAAGACTTCAAAAGAGAACAACACCGCACATGTATCTTTCAGATTTCTGAATAAATCAAGAGGTGCCCATTATACGGGCCAATATACCTAAAAATTAAAAAATATAGTTCTAAATTATAGCTGTGCGTTTATAGGTTTTCAGAGGAACTTTATAGAAATATTTATCAGTTTTCATAACGCCTAAACAAATGAACTATTACTACTAACTGAACTGAATGCCCTTTTAGTACCTTTATACTGCTGGTTAAGATGTTGATTAATGTCATTCCTGTCTCCATGTAAAGGGGAAAATGAACATAGCAATGCTAAACACATCATCACTTTTATTTCGTCGTTACACAGTTCTTTCAAAATGATAAATTTGAATTCGTTTTGAAGAGCTTCATCAGGAGAGTGCTTTCATCACTTTCATCACTTTTTCCCATTTTGAAGAATCTAATTTTAAAACGAACGCATTATGTGTGTGCCGCTAAAACAAAATTCACAGTTTTTTAGTGGCTAACACTAAAAAAGCGAAAAAAAAGTAAAGACAACGTTAAGATGTATTTCCAAAACATTAACTCTCCTGTCCTTTCTGATCTCGATCTCGTCACTGCAGAAATAGCTGATACCACTGCTCCATACTTGTTTAGAGGTAATGACAGAACAAGGAATAAGGATTTTTCTTTAAGCATTATATGAAGCGATAAAAATTCTTGCTTTTCATGAAAACTGACAGACACTGCAATAAAACGGAGCTGTCTGTACAAAGGGAAATGTATGAGCTGCCTGATCATTCCTGTCCCTGATGATTAATGTCTTATCGTCACTGAATCTTAATAGTTTTTGCCTCTCAAGAAATTTTTATATCAAGTTCCTAATAACGACAAACTGATAGTGTTTAATCGTTTTATGATCATATCAAAATTAGAAAAAACAATTTATCAGCATAGTTTCGTTATCACTATTAATTTCGAAACTTTTACAAATATTTATTTCAAAACTGCATGCGTATTAAATATTTCTTCATAATTATCCAATCAATCTTCATTCATCTTTCTTTCTAAATGAAATATTTCTTCAGCTACTATTTTATCCTCTTTAAAATAGTTTTGATAGTTTGAGTGTAAGGTTTTCTTATCAATAGTTGAGGAAAGTTTTTTTTGTCTTTCGTTAACAGAAATTATTTGAATAGGGACTGTAATACCAATAAAGCGATTTTTTCGATAGATTGCAAAAAATTAGCTGAAATGCTTTAGCAGTAAATAGGCAGTTTTTCCAGTAATTCAGTAAATAAAATACATCCATAAGAAGCATTTATGCTTTTACCTTCTGCGTAACGATATTTCTAAATCTTCAAAAGTTCAAAAACAATATAAATATTCAAACAAAAATAATGTAATATTAGGTAAAACTAAGCAGGAAATAATCAATAAAGCATCACCATATAAATCTAGTAATACTGATAACGATAGCTTTATTTTAAATTGCTAGGTATCTATTAAAACCGTTAATATTTGAACATTATCCATAGAGGTAACAAAAAATTCTGGAATCTTGATATATTTTGTATTCGCGTATCTTTACCTTGAAAAACATGTAACTCTCATCAAAATGCAGGTTTTTTATCTCTTCAGCAAACATTGCTATAACAACTACAGAAATAAATAACGAATAATGCACCAGTGAAGCATTGCTATAACGACTACAGAAATAAATAATGAATAATGCACCAGTGAAGCATTTCTTCATTCATGACTTCTGTAATACCTACTTCAGTTATGTTTCAGCAATGAAGAAAGCAATAAATATTTTAATGCAAATCATAAATTCACTTTCTTGCACATAGAATGCACTTATTTGTTACAAGAATTCTTTACAAAGAAATAACTTGGACAAAATTTAGGGTAAAGATTAGAAAACCCAAAATTACTGGTATAGATGACTTTGAAAAACTCTAATGAAAACGACGGCGATTTTAAAAATAATAATTACATTTTTCAAGTATATTTATTAATTCTCATTTAAATCTTTACATAATGCATATCTGAGTTCTTTGAAAATACAGATATAGAAAAGTATCCAAATTACTCCTTCAGAAATCCTCAAAAGTGTCGCCATCATAATAGAAAAGTAAAAGAAGAAGCATATGACATAATTAAGGACTAGTGGAAAACCTGTTTTATATTTATTCTTGCTCTTCCAGTCAATTTTGTTTCCATATACGTATTTCTCAGGGTATTTTACGGACTTCTTATCGAACGCATGCCATTTAGGTATCACTTTCATCCAATAATTTTAAAAGAAAGAAAGAACTAAACTCATTTCTGCAAAAAAAATTTAAAATCCGTATCTTTCTTAGCAATATCTTTAACAAACAGTTTCGTGAGATTTAGATGTACTGTATAAAACTGCGACAACGTATTGTTTACTAGGGCTTCAGGTGCCATAGTTTCCTAATCAGCCACAATTTATTATGTTGTAGTAGTTGTCATATGCTCAAGTAGTCAATTTACATACAAAAGCAACAATATTCATAAGAACGAAAAACCCATTTACGAATAATGATAACAATGGCATAGTATTTATATTAATACTAAGATTCCACTAATATTCTCCATAGAATGTATTTTAGTATAAGGCTAAACTCTGCGTTCTGTCTCTCACTTTTACTTGTGTTTACAGCGTAAGCTACACCAAGAATAGAAGGAAATTCACTCGCATAAGAAAGAAATATGCTTTCAAATCTAATTTGAATAATAAAAGTCTTCCGTATTTAGAGACATATGATAGAATTTAATTATCAGTTTTTGACTACCACTATAAAAATATTTTCGTGCCTAGTTACAAAAACTTCATTTATTTGTTTAAGATAAATATTTAATTTTAGGGGACTTGTATTACTGATTATGTGAATAGATTTGCAGCTGATCTCCGATCATTCAAATTTTATTGAAGCAATAATTTATCATGCACACTTTAAGACTAGTTTCAGAATAAACAGGACTTTAAATATACTGAATACCAAGCATTCTGTATGGTTTGAATGTATGGTTATTCTGTAATATTTTGTTACAGAATTGCATAGGTAACATCCGAAAGGATAAGTATTTATAGAGAATAAAACACAATTCTATCAGACATTTATTTTTCACATTTGGCCTTATACACTGGTGGACAAATAGTAAGGACAGATGACAGCAGTAGATATAGAAACCACAAAATGCAAAACAGGAAATTGTGAAAATTGCCATAAGTACGGGATGCACTAAGACATGTTGTGCGTATGCAATGCTTGGATTGCCGAAGCTGATAAGAGATATAAAGGATAAAGGATTTGATGCTATTAACCGTTTTTGTTAAAAAGCAAAATTTAACGGGAAAGAATCAAGATTATTTGTATGATTTTACATGTGGCCGTATTATTGTCTAGATTGAAGAAAGGCGAAAAATAATAGATGTTGCTAGGGAGTTGGACGTCAGCCACAGTGTTGTTCTAAGGCTTTGGAAATCATTTCAAACAAATGGAATGTGTGGCATACGTGATGGGGGATATAAGCTCAGATCCTGATCAATGGTCATAAGTCGCTAAGTCGCTCTATTGGCCTCCAACTGGGACTAAGATTGGCCAATGATACATTAATGATGCCTTGTTACCTCATGTTCGCATGTTCCATGGCATTATTGGTGATAAATTTGTTTTCATGGACGACAACGCAACATTTCATATGATAGTCGTTGTCCCAAAAGTATCTAGAGATCGAGGATATTCAAGGATGGTCTTCAGATCTGAATCCTATTGAAAATGTTTGAGATGCTTTGGGGAAGAGTCTTGCTGATTAATGCCCTCGTCCGTGTACTGATAGAAAAATGGAATAAATTACTCTAGCAGCTTCTGAATAATGTTGTTCAAAGCATGACATTGCGTGTGGAATTTTGCATCGTCCTTCATGGTGGCTATATCCCGCATTTGACGTCTTACTCCAGAATTCCTGCGGATGGTAATTGCATTTTTTTCACTTTTACGCATTCAGCACAAAGTGGCCATTTTGTCCCTTGAACACTTTTCAAAGCCTTCTAGATTTCAGAGCACGATAAATACTCTTTAATATTATGTCCTAGTATTCTGGCATTATTTTATTTTACTTAGCATCCAACCATACATTTTACGTACTATTACAGCCGTTTGTAACCCATCCTTAGCAATTGTCCAGCAGTGTATAAGACCTAATACGAAACAGTTTAACAAAAACTAACAAATTCTTCTTGCATTGCTATAAAATTCAACCATATGTATTCGAAATCATATTACCGAAATAAATAATTATCATTAAGCAAAACTTTTGAGTAAAGAAGAATTTAGATTGTTTTGGAAAGGCAAGGGATAGCTTCTTTAAATATATGAAAATTATCTACTATATATATATTTAAGTGAAATAATGAATGATAACATATTTTTAAATATAATAATTTTGTTTAATATAGTGTAAGAATACTTTCAAAATTAATGAACTAATTCTAAATCATATTATATTATATAAAAAACTTATTATGCATATAAAGATGAATTATCATTTTTACTTATTAATTTACGTGCTTTTCATCACAGTTATGTAAACTAATTAAAATTTGCGTGATTTAAGTCAAGAAAGATTTGATACCGTTTAATAATTGTGCGTCACTGTTTATTAACATAGAACATAAGCATATGTCTGATATACTCTCTAATAGTTCTGTCTAATGCACCTGTAACGTTATTGATCTAACGAGTAACGACATTGATCTAACGAGTGACGTTATCACTAATGAACGCATGCTATCTAACGATTAATTATGATTTAGATCTTTACTGTCACTTCTCTCTTCTGCTTCTGTACAAGAATGCAAATCAGATTAAGTGTATTTAAGGTGAGATTGTTGGAATGTAAGACCGCTTGTTTCTGCCTCTCGAGGCCACATTACTAGGTTTCGCTAGCTCAGATAAGAACGTAAGTGTTCGGTTTTGTATTATAGTTGCTGACACTTACGTTCTTACTTCTGAGAAGTATAAGCCAACTTAGTGTTAAATCAAGTGTATAACCTTGCCTATTAGACTTAGTTTTAAGTCTTGAAGTCTTGAAATGGGCTGTTGCTTTAAGTTACACTGCCATAAGTGGTTGGCTGAAGTGTCAAGCACGAAACGGGCCGCTATTTTCCAGTTCTGGTTTAACGAAAAGGTTTGTTTTAAAACTTTCTTAAGACTTTGCAGTTCTTTTCAAACGAAACGTTCATTCGCTTTAAGTCTTTTAGGAGTTTGGACTTAGTTTATGCAGCCAAGGAAAGCCAAACTCTATGTGCCTTTAATCATTTTAGTTAAAACTTGCTGTGCAAGTTTTATAATAATTACCTTGGAATACCATTAGATGTTACGTATAAACTTAATTTATTATTTGTTATCTCTGTTATGAGCTCTTTCTTACAAATGTTAAGCATGCAGGACTATAATAACGCAGTGACGGTATTACTACTGCAATTCTATAGTGAATTCTTACTGCACTGATGCAACCTATTCTTACCACACTGTATCGATGATTCCGTACGTAAGCTTAAAGTATGGCAGCTGAAGATACATTTACTGTCAATTGTATGGTAAAAGAGTTTAAGCGTCGCCTAGTCTTCAAATCATATCAAACCTTGCTTGTAATCTAAAATAACCCTAAAAGAAAGAATTATGTGATAACTACATAATTCATGTAAATTAAATTAGCATGCCTATAACGTAGTCACACTTTTCAAATTTCGGGAACTATCAAACAAACTGTAATTTTTAAAGAGAAAGGCAGAGGTAATGGGATGTTATGGTTGTAGAAGGGACGCGTAGTAAGTTTGCTTATTATCTGAATACTGTTATCCGTCAATGGCCAAAAAATTAAATAGCATTAAATATTCTTATCTCTTTATAGATAATCCGAACACAATGCACAGAAACACGCAAGAATGTTGAAATAACTTATTTACAGCTATAAGAAAGAAAAGGTGTAGAAGGTGAAACAATGATTAGCATTTTATCCTCCATCTGCGAAACGCCATCCCATTACATAAAGCAAAGTTTTTATTTGTTTTGTTTGTTCAGAGTGTTTGAAAAGTCCATTTTTTTAATCAAAGAAGTGAAGGTAAAGGATTAACAGTCTCTCGCTCTTCATTTCTAATGTGAAAAACGAGATGGTCAAAATTGTACTTTACTTCCCAGGACTGACAATTTGTTTTCTACACAGTCGTTCCCAAATAATCAAAACGGTCGGTAAAACCGCGCTAGGTATGCATGCTGTTTTGTAAATAAAGTAACATTTTTCTGTAATTGTAGTCAACTTTTTTTATGTCTTTGTTGTTGCCAAATCAAAACTTTTCTTTGTATTTCTTTCATTAAACCAAAAACTATTTTCATCTGTATAACAAACAAAATACCGTGAAGAAGACTTTCGTAGACAGGAGGGCATGTGTATTCCCAAAGATATTATTATTTATATTATATTATTTCATATTCTAGATTCTAACAGTTAATTGCGCTAAATTTACTAATCGCGATTTATATTTCTATTCACAGAAAATCTGACGCTATCGCAATGCAGCATATTGGTAAGGATCTTAAGGTATCAATATTTACAAAGAACAAACTTCCAACATATCAAAGGAGTGAAATATTCGGTTATATATAAGTTTTCTTTTTATTTCTATTATAAAAATTTATTTCAGAACATATGAAGTGGATTTGTTTTGTAACAATACTTAAGTAAATACAATCTTCAAAAATTCATTGATAAAAATACGATCTAATTTCAACATCACTTGTCTTTCTACCAAATAATATTTCAAGTCAATGATTGCTTAATAATGTTTTAACTTTTATTAATCTTAAATGCTTTCTTATTAAGAAGAAAATATTTTAAATCTCAAGGAAGAATGATTTATTTCATTATTTATGTAAGCTGAACGCAGTGCTTACGTGTATAATGAGATGCTCTATTCATGTAAATACAAACTTTGATCAAATAATGCTCATGATTAAAGAGAGAGAGAGAGAGAGAGGCTGTAGGAAAGATATTAAACTTCAAATGATTTCCTTCCTCCCCAAGTTAGAGCAAAGTTTTAAAACTTCAGCCTTCTGTTAATTAGTTTCTATAGCAGATGAGAACGGTACGATGCTTCGCAAACAACATGCATTACAATTAGTGTAGTTTTAATATCGTACCATTCCCAAACAAACATTCCATTCGCAATAATTCAAAACAGTTTGAGTCTTTGCACAGCTAGAGATGTGTTCTACTGAATATTCATGTATATATCCTGATGCTAGTAAAGTCCCAGATTGTATTCCTGAAGCAGAAAGTTTTACATAGTTCAGAAAATGGAGATGTAGTTGAAACTTTAAGAAGATAAATTGGAACTGTGTGCCTACACTTTTACATAAAGTTTTCCCAATAAAATTCTGGAAAGATTTTGACATTTGAAACTTTGAAAAATTAATGGATGCAATGCGCAACTTAAAAATATCAAAAAAAGAGAAAAATTTGAAAATGCAAAATCTACTTAAATCTTATTCTGAGTGGATAAAACCGCAAAACACCTGGGCTCGAATCTCAAGAAGCGGGCGTTTTGTGTTGGTTTTCATAAGTGAATATGAGACGCATTCCATTGAAACCTCTTACGAATATATCCCTTTCATTATCTCGCGTGCTTTGACATAACAAACTACTTCAGATAATGTACTACCTTACAGTAACCAGAAGTCCATTATATAAGTCTTTTCTTTTTATTGCTTAATCTGTTAAATGTATTATTGGCTTCACTGGCAGATTTACTTCTCATTTCATCTTGTAAAAAAGAGACAGAAATATCCATAAGTATGCTTCAGTATGATGAATGTAATTGATTTTCAAATTATTAAAATTTTCTTCTTGCTTATATCACAGGTGTAATTCTAAGCATTTAAACTTTTCTGATTTATTTTGCGGTAAGAATGCATTATATAATATACATATAATATGAAAACAACTGGTTCTATACAGAAATACGTAATATGTGATAGGGAAACTAGGGTTGAGTTGTAATAATTTTTAAAACGTATTTATATTCTTAAATGTATTTATAATTCCTATATTAAAACTGCTGTTTTTATAGCATAAAAGTTCATTCGTAACACATGCAAAACAAATATTCATCAATTTTGTCGATTTTTAGTACAAAAAAATATTGATCAAAACTATTCGTCTATGCTTGGGGCAAACTGTAACAATAATTTAAAACTTTAAAAAACATTTGCTGATTATTATAGGTTGGTATAGTAACAACAAATGATATCAAATTGTTTATAGTTAAACAAAGACAAAATTATTTAACCGAAATTATTATTATTTTTATTTTGATATATTATTATTTTTGCATTAGGCAAAAATATAATATTGATTTTGCATTGAAATTTTATTATTTTTATATTAGGCAAATTATATTATTACTTTTATATCGATAGTTAAGTAATTTTTAAATATTTAACAATCAATGTGAAAACAGTCTTCATCAGAACTGCAGTTAACAAAAAGAAATAATGAATTATTTTCTCTCACACATTTAACGGGCGGCCACATTTTGCAAATAAAACATTGCCTCTACTCTTGTTCCTCAGAATTAATGTAGGCATTTCCTCGAGTTTTAATTTCCTCAAGTTTTGTGCTTTAGGACTGTAATCTGAGATCAAAATCCTCTTTTTCATTCATTTTATCTCTTCAGCCTTTTTTTTTCAACCTTTCCCTTTGCTTCAACTTCCTCTTTTTTTTTTTTTGTTTCTTATTAGTTACCGTTTCATATTTTATTTCCAGTGTTTCTTTTTTGCTTCTGTGAGTATACTGATACATTTCCTTTTTCATCGGCTTCTGTTGCAGTGCTTCCAAGGTGAAGCCTTAGAGAAAGGTCTAATCTTTGAAGGTGAGAAATCGATTTTAAATTTGAGAATTAATCTGCGTGTTAACATTTAAAGAAGACAATTTAGCTACTTGAATCAGAATCCTGGAGGAAACTGCAACTTGTTGCAACTTGCCCCGAGATTTGGTTACAACTTGCTCCATCGTATGGTTATGAGCATTTTTGTTGATTTATATAAACCAAATATTACAATTAGTGAAAAAATTAAAACAGCGTTTTAAAACTTAATTTATAATATATAAGATAAATGGGTGAAATCATTTGTAAAATGATCTACATTAAAAACCTTAATTTGAATCAAAATTTACAAAATATGTTTTTCATTGACTATCTAAGGTACAGCATGTACACACACCCCTCACTACCAGTTTCGGCAGGGTACTGCTTCAGTATGAACTTTGCATGCGCAATATGGTTTATAATGAGAATTCTGTTAGAGCAAATTCTGATTAAAAATTTTCTGAATTACTGCGTGACTTGAATTATTACAACTCAACTATATAAGGTATTTTTCTCGCCTTCTTCGCATGCCTTCGTGGTGTAGTGGTCTGCATGCTCGACGCGTAACCGAGAGGTCCGTGGTTCGATTCCCGGCGAAGGCGTTGCTCATTTCTCACCTCTTCTGCATCGAAAAAAATACCTAATGTCTCTACACTGGCGCCCGAACTAAAAAGGTGGTGGATGATGATTCTCCACCACCGCGATTTGGCAATTGGGTCCCCAAAACCCCAGTCGCCCCTTTAAAGGGGGAGTATATAAGGTATTTCTCCCGCCTTCTTCGCGGTGTAGTGGTCTGCATGCTCGACGCGTAACCGAGAGGTCCGCGGTTCGACTCCCGGCGAAGGCGTTGCTCATTTTTTACCTCTTATGCATCGAAAAAAATACCTAATGCCTCTACAACTACTTCCCCCGTTTACAACTAATTCTTAGTTCCCCTACTAATGAAATTTCTTTTATTAATTACAAAAATGACAAGTATCAAAAAGGATGCAATAAAAATTAAACTTATTTCAAATTAGATATATTCTCAAAAAATAAAATAAAACCTTAATTTACTAAATAGTTCGTTTGTAGCTTTCTATTAAACAATGCGTAGTATAATTTGGAAGATAGATCGAAGATATGTTATGTCGAATGGCAGTACTCTGAAAATAAGTTATTTGCCAGATAGGTTAGAAGCTAAATTAATAATCTTATAACTTGAAATTTTCATGGTATGGTAATACTTATCAAATCTAGGGAATGATAAATGATACGGTAGAGTAACATAAAGCAATGGCCAGATAGTTTGTGAAGTCTTCTCTAAAAACATCTCCAATATTAAGCTTTAATTGACATTTTATGTTATCAATAAGTCTTCCGTAAATTATTAGTGATATCGTCTTGGTGATGCCGGAGAAAAGTTATATGCAGTTGTCGAAAATTCAAGAATTTTAAGTTTAACTCTTACGTAGTTTATATCAACTTTTAAAAGTTATTTTAAGTCTTAAAAGGGAATATATCGTTATGATAACGAGGAGAAACGTGATATCATTAGGGTTGGAAAATTTTCGGAGCAATCTTTTTTATACTTTCGGTGGAATGGTAAAACCACCATGGTTACTAAGACATTCTTCACGCGTGATCATTCCCCATTTACAAGTTTATTATGCGTGTTTAGACATTCAGTCCTTACATAAACAAGTACTTAAAGTTACATAATCTTTAAAATAAGTACTTGAAGTTGCAATATCTGCTTTAGTTTACATCACATTTATCAACGTAACAGAAAAAATATGCAGTTCTTTTTTGTTATAATATCAAAATATTTCTTTAGAATTAAGAATAAAATATTATTGATTGCCATAATAAAATTGCAATCATAATAAAAATTGATAATAACTTTCTTAAAATTGCATCACAGTGCATTTTTCTTTTTTTTTTTTTCAATATAGCATCCATCACACTACAACTGGCGACCTAACTTAAAATATCTAATTTCTAATAATTATTCTTATTTTTATTTTTTCTGATTATTATTAGCAGTAGTTTTCTGTTGACATTTTTAAGTAAATATGTAAATTGCTCCGGTATCTGAAAATAATTTAATTCTTTCTATATATGCTAAGTGTATAATAAGTTTTAAAAAAAGAAAGGAATATCAGTTTACCGCCGCATGCCAAAATTTCGATCTATTGAATCGGAAATTTAAAATGTATTATGTCAAAGCATTTAGGTATTTTGTAAAAATTTATGTCCGCTGTAAGCCATTTCTTATCTAAAGAAATTTAATATTTTATTTGCAATAAGCACATCAGGATATTAGAACTACGAGATTAAAATGCAAAATTTTGACCACGTGCAATTATTGCAATTCTAAAAACAAACTAGACTTTAGGAATTTCCGTCACAGAATTTGGCACTACAGCCATGATATAAAAAAGTAAGTTTGGTAAGTCCGATGTAAAATTAGTTTTTAAATTTATGTATTTTTTCTTAATTTTTCGTTAGAACTTAAAATTTCAGCTAAGTAATTAAAGTTATTTTCTCAGGAAATATCTTTTATAATTTTTACACTATTTCATGATCAGCCACTGAGCTGGAATTTGCACACATTCTCTTTGAATGCAATACATGTGGTAAAACAATGTTTCTAACAATTTGATTTAGTTTTTTTAAGTTAATTCTTGAAACGATTTTTTGAATATAACGTACAAACTAAAATTCTGAGAATTTTATTTGTTTGCACCATCGGATAGAGCAGAAAAAAATGTTTTAATTAAAATTTATATCAAATATGCAACATATTTTCGGCAAATTTTCGAAAATCGCTTGATTTGTTTGGCCCTTCGGTGCACCTTACTTTAAAATTTCAGTATCTAAAAATATATAGCTTACAGAGATTTTGATATTTTCACTATTTATAAAACTTTTTGCCTGTTTTTAAGTCAAGATTAATAAAAGGATATTAACTAGGGGATTCTGTTTTCATTTTTAAAAACCATATGCTGTTGTATGAAGCAGAAGTATTGCTTCTTCTTAAAGCATCTATTGAAAACATAGTTTCAAGGTTATGATAACATTACATCACAATAATTTTTCTTGTTTACGTACAGATTTTCCCAGCATTGAGTTTATTTATTTATTTATTAACATTCTTCCCTTACTCATAAAGAAACTAATCTGCCTTCCAGACGTTAGAATGGTTAACGTCGCTGACTGCTGTGCCGAAGTGCCCGGTTCGAATCCCGGAGAAAGCATAGTTGTTTGTAAATGTATATTGTCCTTGCGGCATAGGCGCACTCTAAATATGCAGGGAGCCGAAAGTCCTCTCGTGTGGTTTGGTGAAAGGGAAGAGCGCTAGGAGACCCTCGGACCCGTCCCCTCCAGGTGCTCTGCATCAAAATTGAGTGTGGAACTGAGCTAAATCGCACTGTCACCTGTAAGGTGCTCAAAGCTGTTGCCAACGACAGGCGTATCTTGCCATCCTTGCCATGAAGAATTTCGTGGGCTTGGGTTGTTTATAGGTCAGACAAGTGAACATGAGTCAACGACAAACAACGGTAGAAACTAACCTTACTATGGAAACTTTTTGAAATTTCATAAATGTTATCTCCCCTCTTATTTTCATAGACAGATTTTCTTTTTGCATTAGCAATTAATTTCATTTTTGTTGTTTTGTGGCTACCAAAGGAGGATACTAGATGTAACTGAAATGAAAGGTTTTTAATTGATGTTTTCCCTGAGCCTTAACAGAATAAATGAACAAGGTGTATGTCAAACTACGACATATGCTAAAAGTATAAGATGAATAACAGATGAAAACGTGGCTACGGTTAGCTGCTGCATCATATTGGGACTACTTTGCCATTGCATTAGGTCGGCAGGTACTTGATTGCAATTCCATGCTTTGCTTCATAGTAAAAATTATCTGGAACACTCTGCTGTATTCCTGTTCCCGTTCCTACTTCCCTTCAACAGCTAAAATCTATATCTGATTCCTTGCATCAGATTGACGCAGCAATCTGGGGAGAATCACAATTAGTAGGAGAAGCCACAAGGATGATAAACAGAGCAGTATACAGTCTTGGGGCTTCTAATACAGAACTACAGTATAGCGCTCCATTACTTAACCTCTTCAGCACTTCCCAGACGCAAAGCGAAAAGTAAATTTCCCAAATTATAAATCTGAAAAACAACAGTATTGATTAACTTTTAAGATTATACGTTTAGAAATCTACTATGTCATTTTTAATTCTAGCATTTAAAAATGTATCTGTTATAAATTTTGAAATTTTCGCATTATAGCATAACTAAACAAACCTCTTCAGCCCCTTTTAAAGCAAGAATGAACAAAAATATTAACTAAAAGGCATTCTATACTTTTTTAATTGCATGGCTATGTGGCCATCCATCAGACTGGCATCTGTAATTTGCTAGACGGAATGTATTCCAAAGATAAATTACCATATGCGTTGCTTATCTTTAGATAAATTGTTTATCTAAAGATAAGTTTGATTTGCGTTGCTTATCTTTAGATAAATTGTTTTTATTATTGCTTTATATATTTTTTATCTTTAGATAAATTACCATATTTGGCATATTTCCATTTATCTTTAGATAAATTACCGCAAAAGGTCAGGCATACGTTGTTCTCAGCACAGTCAGAGGAAGAACTAAAAATTCAAGAGCTTGCTAGCACAAAGCTGATCGGAAAAAAAAGTGCGTAATAATAATGCATTAGACGAAATGAGGTGAATGTAAATACAGAAGGTTATTTTTAGAACAATGTGGGTAAAAAATTCTTAGAAAAGGTAATGTTTTGGAATAAATATTTCTGACAACAGCTTGTTATTCGAAATGATAAATATCATCTTTTGCTTTTAAATTTTCTCATAATGTCTACTGTAAACAAACTTTTTGATGAAGAATATGTTTTTGCGCTTTACGAAGAAAACTATTCCGATTCCATAATTCATAATCCTTGTGAAATGCATCGCATTCAAATTTCAATGTGCAAAATAAGCAACAATATTAATCGGAAAAGGGCAAACCATCAGTCGTTTCTTCTACATGGAAAGAAGACTTCAAACGAACACTCGGAAAAGGAACATATTGTTTACTAAAGTTTCTAAAATTAAATCGTTGCTAACAAGAGAAAATCTGCCGACACAAAATTCAATTGTAAAGTTTTTTTAAATACATCTGTAGCAACAATAAATAAAATTATAAATCTAGATTTGCAATTTAAAAAACCTAAAAAGCATATTGCTTCACCAGCTTTTACCGAGGCATGTGGCTCAACGCAGAATACTTTGCATAGCCCCTTATTCAATCTATTGGCAAGAGATAAATGGAAATATTTTCTGATCCTTGATGAAGCAGTAGTTTACCTAAACGATTGCAACAAAACGAGGTCTATTTATTATCAGAAACTAAGAGAAAGAGGAGTACAATCTTGGTTTCGCCAGTACAAAAAAAAGCTTCAATAAGGGGTATCAATTGAAACTGGAGATATTGTTGCAGGATTCTGTTACAAAACGAAATTAAAAATCTGATGTGTACACCACATGACTTCCTTGTATGGAATATTAAATTATGCGCATTTTGCATTTCATTTAAACTTATTGGATTGAACTGAATCTTCTTCGTCGATAGCGCATAAACCACAATAGAATAAATGCACTCTTTAAAATTCATTGCATTTGTTTACCATAGCGACACTCTAGCGCTACGTTCACTTAACAGCGTTACATCTCATTCATTTTGTAACTCAGAATGCACAAAAATTATGTATATCATCTGAAGAATTATCTAATCGTTGCCACGTGATCACTTCAAATACTATGATAAATATAAAACCATGTATAAAAGAAATTAAACTAACAAAAAAAAAGTTTTTCGCAGACCATACAGTACTTCTCATTCAATTAACTCAAATCTCACTTTGCGGCAAGGCAAAAATACATAAAAACTCAGTAGTAAAAAGTAAGAAGTAAAATCTTAAACTTATTTCCTCGAATAAATTCCAGAATTGATTAAGCATGATTTAATTCGCAATAATAAAAGACGACGTTATCTTTATTGTTTGGAAGCTTAGGTTTATCTAGACTGGCAGCAATCCACCATTCTGCTAAGTTTCAAATGTAAACAAATATGGCTACGATGGGAAAAAGGATTAGGCTTAGCCACACTTAAACAACTTTTAAATTGTTGATAATTCTACAAATCTCGCATGCAGGTTAACTAAAGGCATAAAAATCTTAAGCGGAAGATAAGAACACCATAATTCAATCATTTTTAAAGCAAAAAATGCACAATTTACCAACGTATAAGAATAAAGAAACTGAGCTCACTGAGCCGAGTAACAGAGTGGAGATATATATATACACATATATTTATATACTTTTGGTGCGGCTGATTGCAACCAAAATAGGAGGTGCACATCTACACGTTATAACAGTCCTATATGCAAAATATTTCCTATATGCTACTCGTTTTCTCCTATATGCTACTCGTTTTTGAGTTATGCGAGATACGTACATACGTACGCACAGACGCCACGAAAAAATCTCTTCAAAATCCATTTTAAATCAGTATCATAATTTTTTTGGGGGAAAAAGCATCCTTTATTCTGTCCTTACGTTCACATATCAGGCAAAAACATCGTTAAATGGCATTCGATAGCGGTTAAAATGGATATTTTCGTTGAAATATGATACCCGAAATTTTTCGCGATTACAGTACTTCCTCTTTACTTCGTACAAGGAAGTAAAAATGAGATTAATGAAAAAATAATTTATACAGTGTAATGGGAATATTAAATTTAACAATTCTTACTGCAAAATTCATGTATGATTTTATATCGTGAATAACAAAAACGCATGCGTTCAACTAAAGAAATCTAATAATCGAATTGTATTGTCAAAAGTATGAGACATTACTTTTATAAATTTATCAAAGGCATCCTAAGCTTTAATTATTCGTGATATAATGTTGTGAGGAAATTTTGTAAAAGGAATTATTTAATCTCTTATTCCCATTAAACTGTATGATATTTTTTTTTCTGCTTTTAGCTCGTTTTTTATTTTATTTTATTTTATTTTATTTTATTAACCAAAATCTCATTTTATATCTTATTTGGTATACCAAATCTTATTTTATATAAAAAAAATTTATTTACATAAATAGTTTTCTATTTTTTATTCTTCTTAATATGTACTCCAGATATGAATTCTTTGAATCATTGAAAAATGGTTATAAAAAAGGATTTAAGAAATTTATTTCGTTTAAAAAGAAATTCCAAAATCAAACTTAAAACATTCCATTTAAATATAAATTCAATTCTCTGTTAACTAAAAGATTTTTGAATGAATTTTTGAAGCACAAATGGATTCTTCTTAAAGTCACTTCAGCACTTAATACAAACATGCCAGCTATCATTGATTTAGTCTTGCTCAGTGTGTCCTAATTTACTTAAGAAATCTGAAAGCTTAGGAAAGTGCATTCAAGTTTTGAATAGGTGAATAGAGTAGCATGTAGAAAATGCATCAGTATTTGTATTATCTTTTCTGTTTCTTACGCATAAAAATTTTATATGTATCAAAATTTGATAAGCAAACGAAATGCAACTTTTGGAAATCTATTTTAAGTTTTAAACTGGAAACACTAGAAAGAAATTAATTCTTATAAAAATTGCAAAATGGTAAATTGCTACGCATGTCTGTCGCAAAATATTTAAAAGTTTCCTGGTTTGTTAACGAAATAAAATCTTTCAGATATTTTAGATTATCTTTGACAATAGTGCAGTTAATATTTCCTCTGATGCAAACGTCTTTTTGTCTTCGAGTCTTAAATTTCGGCCCCATATCTCAGTGACTGTGCTGAAGAGCAGATTCCTTCATCAATGTTGATATTATAAATATATAAGAGAGCTTCAACAAGAAAGCATAAACAAATATATATATATGAAATGTTTCAGATTTTAACAGTCGCTTAAAAGAATTTGTTAATGTTCTTTTACGCTAGATTTGGATATTAGCTTTATGGATATTTTCTGGCTTATGATTTGCCTTCTACAACTAATTTGTTCTATTTTATTCAATGCTGTATGACCACCTGACAGTGAAAAGCAAATCAGCATAACCCATATGTTAAATTATTTCTTAATTTTTATTGGTTGCTTCGTTTTCAAAAATGATTTTTAAAAGATTTTAAGACATTTGATGACATTAAAGTTTATCAGTGAAATTTCCAAAGTTTAGGATTTACCTTGAAACCGCTGAAATAAAGAAGAAAAATTTTAAATAATTCGCCGTAAAGAATTAGTCGATAAATGAAGTAAAATAAGTTTACTGGAGACAAGAATATTGCCAAAATTCGAGTCAGAAATAAAATTTTATTTGATTAAGTGGTTCAATACGAAATGCATTTTTATTTATAAGTTTTCATCTAATAACGGATTTTTAATCATTATATAATAACTGTAATGTTTTGATAAAATATGTTTAAGGAATATATTACTTGGCGAGTGTATTCCTTTTCTACTTCTCTGAGTGATTTCAAATTAGATTTGTACCGATGTAGTTGACTCGATGTTGTGTGAGTGACACTGTAATCCATTTTCCCCATTTCCGAAACCAAATACCGTCGTGCGTATTTGGTATTTTCCGATAGGAAATGAGCGGTGGTTAGAGCGAAGGTGGATTTTCAGAAGAATATTCTCCTACATAATGCCTTCTGCAAACATTACAAAGGACACTTATAGGATATAAGTGTCTTTACTCTGTACGCATGACAGACCATTCTCTAAAGCTTTGCTTTTTACTATGAAAGGAGAGAAGTTTTCCATTTTTCAGCAGAATGCAAGTACCTTTAAATCTGAATAAGACCATTTTAAATCTGAGTTAAATGCATTAAAACTATCACACACATGTTTATGAACACAAACCATTTTATGAAAAAATCATGTAAGAAATTATCCTATTCCCCAATGAGTACTTCCATGGTGTAAGTGACTAGAAATACCATCTAACATTGAAATATTAAAAGATCGAATCCTGGAGAGGATACAGCTGATTTATTCCGTTTCTTTGCTTAAAACAATTATTAAAAAAATGACCAACTATCCTGGTGAACCCTTTTTACTTCCTTCGAGATTGCTTCCACTTATTTTCGAAATAAAGGAAGTATTGTAATAGCGAAAATTTTCGGGTAATCATATTTCAACGGAAATTTCAATTTTGACCATTCCAGAATCCATTTGGGCGAATGTTTTGAGAGATGTCTGTACGTAGATGCTTCGCCCTGTCATAAAAAAGTGTTTACCGCATATAGTTCATGTTAGCCGAATCCTAACCGGATTTTGGCTGATATGCCGCTGTGTTCTATATCAGTAGCCAGTTTCATGTAACATCAGTAGCTAGTTTAGTTCAATTTACTTTTTACCATTTTTTTTCTTCGTATTTCGAGGCAAAGCGCCGAGGGTGGCGCCGAGAAATGAAGCAGTCGAATCAGAAGACAAAAAAATGCGTGCCTCAAAAAAAGTCTTCTCTCCAGCATGCAAACCGCTTTAAAAAGTGAAGGTTACCGCATTCCATATAGTGCCCCAAAAGAACTGAGAATTTTCAGCATTCACGCCAAGACCAAAGCAGTATAAAAATTCCTACTTTTTCGTTTCTTCAATTCAACCCGTTTCCTCCGTGACGGCAACCAGTCCGCAAAAAGCGGTGACCCTTTTCACATACCTTTCGGTGCCTCAGAAACAAGATATGAGAACCAGACAAAACTGCTTAAGTGGGTGATCGTGCTTAAAAACATCGGTAAGAAGTAGCCCATTTGAAAGCCAGAAAAATCCTTGGCGTTCCTAATGAAAATTTATATTTATTTGGAAGTAATTTCTCAACTAATTATGCTATCAAATATAAATTCACCAGAAAGGCAAAATTTTACTGTAAACTGAATATAAATTTCAAAAAGACAAAATAGATAAATGAATTATTTGCATTTTAACTTACAATAATACTCAAACATTATTTAAGACGCATGTCTCATTTAACCGAGGTAAGCCAAAACTTAAGACCGAATATCTGACTGTGCCAAAGTAAAGAAAACTAAACTTAAGAGCATTAATTATTATTAACATCTCTCATTAAAGACTGCGTAACAAATTAAAGTATGCAGGTGAATTTGTAATATGATTTTAATGAATTAAACTAATCTGACTACTCAACACCCACATCAGCTTTTTTGGATTTGGTGCAGCATTTTATGTTAAGTTTCATATTTGTATTTATATGACTCAACTTTGTAGTTTCTTCATGTATTTTCCTTTTTAATACAGAATTTTAATATTTCAGCAATTTTCTTCTTTTCTAGAAAAGCTTAATTTTCGATCCGTTATCTTCAAACTAGCTATTCAGTTACACGTTAGATTATTTTTTTGGGAAGGTATAAATTAGTTATTATAAAATTGGTACTGATATTGTTATCCTCATGCTTTCAATATTTTAGCGGATTAACGTACGACACTTTAAACAGCTAGAAAAGTCTCGAGTTAACCATGTAACCTTCTTGCATTTCAAGTAGCATAATCATATTTCTTCGGTTCAGTGTCTTAGAGTAGAAGTTGAATAGGCATTCTGAGGCCCTAACCAGTTAGAGGAAGATTTAGGGGCTTTTAGAAAACACCAAAACAGGATGAATTAATTGGAGTTTTACGTTCTTATTCCCACAGGATTTTATCACTTTTCTTATTTCTAGTCTCTCTAATTTTGTCGAAATTTCTTTGACATCTGTCGAAGCAAGTTAGGTTCATCTATTCAAGTAGCAGATGCCAATATTTGCCAAATTTATTAAAAAAAGCTACAAAGCTTCAAAATTTCTTATTTTGTATTATAAGTGTATGTTTTTCTACTATTTGATTTACAAGGATTCTACCAATGTCCACTCGTATAGTTATACAATGTGGATATACAAGGATTTCTAAGTATTAGTTAATATCATATGTTTTTAAATGAATTACTTTCAGCAAAACTAACTAAAAATTCTTCTTTAAAAAAAATAATTAATTTCTTCTCATTTTAAAACTGTGCTTACTTCGTTAGAATTTCACTTAGCGTAAATGTTTGTAATTATTTAAGTGACGAATGCTGGGGGTGGTATGACGAATGCTGGTGCTGACGAATGCCATATAAGACAAATTTATGAATTGAAATGACTGGCTTTAATGCATTATTTTGATTAGTTACGCTATTCAGCGAAGCCTTATGCAATTGAGGATCTTAGAAGGGTTGAAACATTCGCAAACGTGTACCACATACATATCTCGAGGATCGGGAAGCTTTTCGAATCTGTTTCGAGGTGGCCACCACAGGAAAGGTTTAATACGAACGTCATGGCAGTTTTCGTTACAAATCTTCGGCTTCGTTTGCTGAGATGCTTGAAAATTTGGAGGCCACTTGTAAGTTGGGAAACCATGGCAACAAGTACTTCTGGTGCAGTGGTTATCGATGCGATCTCCATGACTGAAACAAGAGAAGGATACGTGTCGTACGGGAATCACATAAGCGCAGTCACAGCTTTTGTGTTTCATTTGTGCCACTTTAAGATAGCAAATAAAGCAAGGCAGTCGTGTTAAAGACATGGAAGACATCACTGCATCAATTCTTTTAAGGTAGATTGCCACTATATTTTACCTAAATATACAGCATAACAAAAATCTCAGTAATTATAGAAAAGAAACATAATAGTTAATTTTTTTAATTCTAAGAATAATTACAATTACCAAACAGTTGCATATTTCACTAGGAATGTTAAATTCTAGAAATTTATGAACGATGAAATTAAATATTAGAAATCTCTATCAAAGGCGTAGAAGCAAATTTTACAACAAAATGGGAACTTAATGCTATTTTCCCTTACTCTTCTCAAATATTAAAGGTAGCATATTTCGATAGGGTAAAATGCATTACAATTTGTAAAGAAAAGACAGATGCCTTAACATAGTTATAGCTATGAAAGGAACCTGGCTGAAAAATCAGTTTATGCTCGTTGTTACTTAGAGATAAGTGATAGTCATAAGTGATAGCCAAGAACTTACGTTTTTAGAAATGCGGTATAAAGATATTAAAACAAGTAGGAGGTAATTTAGCATACTCATATTCGTTCTACACTTTTCTGGTATATATTCATTTCGCAAGAAACTAATTTTTTAATGAATGGCATCTTAGTTTAAAAATGAACTTTTGTCGACATATGCCTTTAAAAAATCTGAAAAGGTATTTCTTTCCTTGGGGAGATAGTTCACGCGTATTTTGCTGTTATCCAATACAATACAGTATAATTTCCCATAGCGATCATAAACGATAGCAGCAACAATGACGATATACTTACCCTCCTTATAAAAGTTATATATATTGCATAGAATATTACATCCGCCTTCAAAATATCCCAATCGCTTATAATCCATACAATGGAATTAATTTTTATTTATCTCCTTAAAACCGACATGGACAGTTAGCCGACAAGAACACTTAACCGACAGGACATTTAGCCGACACGGACAGTTAGCCGACAGGACATTAAGCCACCAATGAGTCTCGCTCTTCCCAATGCTTTCAGATTCAATTCTTTCACATTTCATTACTACTTTGCTCAAAGTGGTTTCGCTCCTCTCACTAATGAAATTTCCTTTCACTGTCAGTTCCACACTGGAACTACTTTTTTCTGAAATTCTATTTACACCATTGCAATGCTATTTACACTTTAGGCATCGTATATTTATCAATCTGGGTAAAGGCTCCGGCGCAGCGGGCTTCGCCACCGGGCACATGGACTGCGCTATTGAAAAGGAAAAGGATGATAAAAATCTCACTCCCGCTCCGGAGCCTGAGACTGAACCCAAGAACGAAAAACTCCCCCGATTTTCTGCCCAAGACCGGAAGTGAAATGGAGCGATCTAAGAGGTTTTTTGCCAAAAGCGGTGTAAAGGATTAAGTAGGAATCCTGACTAAAGATAAAATAACCTTAATTTTCGACTCTTCACATCATAGAGATAAAGCATTTGCTGATCTAATGAAATACGAGGTGCAGTTTAGCACATTGCGAACGAAAAAAGATACTCCACCTAAATTAGTGATTCGTGGTTTGCCGGATAATTCGTCTGCGGATGACATCAAGGCGGAGCTAAACAAAGGTGGGTTTTCTGCTATCAGCGTGTCGCAGTTCACCAAGAAAGTCGACGATATTGATGTTAAACTCCCGGTTTTCTTCGCCTTCTTTCAAGAGCAACGACGAAGGTAGGATCATTCATAGGAAGAAAACTCTACTCGATCTCCGTGTCAAGTTTCGTAGATATAGGAGCAATCTAAACACTATGATGTGTTTCAAAATCAGCGATACGGACATGGGCTGTTATTCTGTAATAACGCGCCAAATGCCTCAGGTGTGGGCGGGGTCACCTAACCTACACCTGCAAACTGCCTAAATATAATAAACCTACTTGCGTAAATTGCAAGATGGAACATATTGCCTCTTCGAAGTTGTGCGAGTTTCGACCTAAACACAGCAAAGAAAAACTCGACCTCAACTCGGAAGCCTCAATAAGATATTTCCCCTCCGATGACTAAGAAGCCCGCACAGAACATTAGAAGTCTGCAATTGCATTCCTACTTTATGCTTTAAAGCAAATCAATTCGAATGCTCAAATGGACAAAATACTTTATAAAATGTGTTAGGCAGGGTAAATTGTTACATCTAGTCTGAATATACATAAATAAACATTAGGCTGGATTAACCATTAAGAAATATATGCTCGTGCTTAGGGAATCAAGGAAAGGGGTCACTACAAAAATGCCCTTAGGTACTCAGGAAAACTGGCACCAACAATTTTTCCATTACCACGCAGCTAAATCAAAACCGAGAAAGAGAAATAATAAAAGAGTAAAAAAATAAAATTTATGAAAAATGAAACGAAAGTTCATAAATTTTTAACAGATATTGAGAAAAGTTACATTATATAAGAAAAACATTAACATAACATATTATATTGAAAGTTATACATCGCGACTTTCAAAACAGAGTATATAATATTATATACAAATTAATTAGGAAAAGAAAATTCTATGTATATTTTTAGTGTACTAAAATATGCACCATCCAATTCCGATAAATCATACTCAAAAGGCTTCCGCGCGACCTCAATACGATACAAAACCTTTAGCAAGCGCGCTTAGAAAATAAGAGTGGAGTTGCATATCAGCAACGTTTTCGATATATAAAGAATGAAAATGTAGTTTTTGCGAAAGTGTATTTAGTTCAGAATAAAATAAAACCTTAAAGAATATTTTACTTCTAAATTAAACATTATGTAACAGTTTATTGCTATAAACATTAATCTAAGTATTTTAAGCGAGACGTGGTCAATAAAATGTTCCAGAATCGCGCTTTTAATTTCCGACAAATTTGAAAGCATTAGGAAGCGCCAGACTGGAAAATTAATATCATTAAGTAAACAAGAAAATTTATTAATTATGTGAAAGTGTTCAAAGGAACCCAGTTGATTAAATGAAGAAGCTTTACGGACAATTTTTGCAGATTCCATATTAAAATGTAACTAAGTGACCGTCGTGATGTAAGTGACCAATTCTTTTTTCCTTTTAAAAATTAAATCATATTCCCTGACGAGAAATTTCAAAGCTTTTTCAATTTGGCGAATGTACACCAAACAGGACGATACATATCAAACAATGCTAAGTTACACAAGAATTAAAAGCACATATGACATCTTTAAATAATCGAAAAAGGAATTCTACTGATACGTGAAAAAAAGTAACTTAAATATTGAGCTTATGGAGAAGTCGCGAAATTTTGCAATTCACAATAAGTTTAAATAATTATTGGGTACGTGTCAGCTAAACGTCACTACTGGCTTAGTGTCCTGTTGACTAAATGTCTTGACAGTTAAGCGCCTCGTTGCTAAATGTCCTGACGGCTAATTCTTTGTGTCGGCTAATGACGGCTATGGGTCCTTGTTGGCTAACTGTCCGTGTTGGCTAAATGCCGTGTCGGCTAAATCTCCTGTCGACTAATTGTCCTTGTCGACTAACTGTCCGTGTCGGCTAAATGACCTGTCGGCTAATGTCCATGTCCGCTAAGTGTCCGTGTCGGCTAAATATCCTATCAGCTAACTAGTGTCGGTTAAGTGTCACAGACTCGTTAATATTAATATAGTTGAGGAATAGCCTTGCTTTGACTCCGATTTACTTTAGAATCTTTAAGTATGTATATCCATAAACTTAAGGATTCTAAAGTTATATAGGGTAAGTCTATATACACTCATGTCCATAAATTAAGGATAATTCGGAGTCACGCGGAAAACGAACTCTAAAATAAATATATCGCCTGTAAAATCACTACACTCATCTTCAAGAATCATATGCAAATTTCAGGAAGTAACCAGATGACACCGATGGTACGTCACAATGACGAGAGTGTAAGAGGGTGATATACAAGGAATACAGGCAAAGAAGTAAAATTGTTCGCAGGCGCTTTATAAGCATTTCAGTGCAATAACCGAATAGTTATGACACAAAGGACGCATTTGGATGATTTTTTACGTGGTAGAATTATCGGGCGTCTGGAATGTGGTCGTACCCAACTGGAAGTATCACACGAACTTCGAATTGCCCAGAGTGTCATCTCCAGGCTTCGGCAACGATTCCAAGATGATGGTAATGTGAGTAGACGTTACAGCACAGGTCACCCCAGAGTTACAACGCCGAATGAGGACCGGTATTTGGCAGTTACTGCCAAAAGAAACAGGCGGAGCACAGCCTCAGACCTGTCTCGTCAGCTCTCTTCAGCCACTGGTACGACAATTTTAAGCCAGACCGTGTACAGACGCTTAGGGCAGATTGGTCTATATTCGCGTAGACCTGTCAGATGCGTTCCACTTACTTCAACTCACTGTCGCCTGCGGTTAGCCTGGAGTAGAGAGCATGCATTGTGGACACCGCAACAGTGGGCTTGTGTCATGTTTTCCGACGAGTCCAGGTTTAGCTTGTAGTCTGATTCTCACCGGGCTTTCATATGGAGAGCTCCAGGTACCCGTTACCACCAAGAAAACATCATTGAACGAAACGGTGGTGCAGGAGTGCTCGTTTGGGGTGGAATTATTCTGGGTTCCAGAACTGACCTGCATGTTCAAATTGGAACCATGACAAGCCAAATCTATCGGGGCGTCATTCTGGAACAACATGTACGTTTGTTTTGGTCCGCCATGGGCGCACATTTTGTGTTTATGGATGACAATGCCCGTCCTCATCGTGCAAACATCGTAAGCGAATGCCTTCAATCGGAGCATATCCCCAGTATGGACTGGCCAGCATTCTCACCGGACTTGAATTCAGTAGAGCACGTGTGGGACATGCTTGGCCGACAAGTTGCAGCCCGTCAACCTCCTCCTACATGTCTAGCGGAACTTCGGAGAGCATTGCTTTTTGAGTGGTGTAATATCCCCCAAAGTCAGATCGATAATTTGATTCTAAGCATGCCTAGGCGTTGTACGGACTGTATTACATCGTCTGGGAGACATACAATGTATTAACAATCATACCAACCATGTAATATTGGATTTTTGTAAATAGTTTTTTTGTAAATTGCTCCAGGGGGAAAAAATTGCTAATTTTTTTAATAATATCAAACACATCTTTTTTTGCTCTTTACGTTTTGTTTAATAAATAAGCTTTACATATAAGTCAAATTTATTTTTCTTCTAACTCTTCCTTTGCCTGATTTTGCATTATGCTTAATTTATGGACATGAGTGTAGAATAGAATTCATATTCAAGTTTTCAAGGGCCCAGTACCTGCGGTGCAGTGACGCAGTTCCCTATATGACGCAGATAGGGGGACCTTGGAAGCACATGAAACAGCTAAATTCAGTGTTTGCAAAAGTTAATATTCCATCATTAGACTACGAAATATTAACATCGTGACCTACCCTAGTTTAGGGACAGGAGTCAGCAGAAAATAGAAAAAGTCCCTTTGTGTTCCTTAGTCTCTAATCTGAAAATTATTAAAGGCGACTTCCTAAAGGAAAGGTTTCTCACTTTGCAATCCCAACTCAAAAGTTGATGGAATGTCGAAATGCCACCTTAGTCAGGAAACGCAAAGAATTTATGACACCACATTTGGAAAGGAGAGATTTTTCCGTTTGGCTTAGGGATCTTTGAATGAATTCAAGGTCAGGAAAAAAAAGAGGAAGTTTTATGCGACAGGCTAAGAACACAAAGTTTCATTCAGATGTTCAGGCATTAACCCTTAAGTAAACGTTCATTTTCTGTTACGTAAACACAGGAGGTTTATGCATTTTAAAAATATAAAATTTTAAAATAATGTACTCTTGTTATCATATAAGCATTAATAAATACACTTTTCTTGTTGCATTTAAGTAATTATTTCTTTTTAGAACTCTAAAATTAATGCATTAAAAATTAAATTTTGAAATCGCATATGATAAAACACGGAACACTTAATCAAATAAATAATATAAACACTACTTACTTGCAAATGCGTACAAACTAAACTATTTAATAAATTTTCCATCTACAGAATCTGGATTATATAAAATAATGCAAAAAAAGGTAATATATAAAGAATATTAAAAAACTGCAGCACATTATTTTGAGCATCAGTTACATCTGGGCTAGAATAGATTCCGCTGGAAACTCCTAGCACTCTCTGAATGCATATTTTTATTTCTAGGTTCACAGTTGGCTTTTGAAGCCTTCTTTCCATATGTGGCTTCACTAATCCTCACAATAACTCCATCAAAAAATCAGTTTTTTCCAATTTGGCACTATCTCTTTTCAGGCCAGCTGCTGAAATGCCTCAGGTAGTAACAAAGCCATCCCCCCTCATGCGAGAAAAAAGTAACGTAAACGCAGAGGTGAGGTCTATATGACCGCTGCCCAATTTTAAAAATTATTTAAAAAAAGGTTAATGGATAGAGTTTAATTAAAATTTAGGAATAATTGTATTTTATGTCAACTTGAAAGTACTGAAAAGGAGAAGAATGACCATATAACTTATAAGCAGTTTCTCAGTTCTAGAATATTGGCGCGGTCGTACAGACCTCACCTCTGTGTTTAAGGGTTAAGCGGCCAAATATTTCAGTAAATTTCCGGCGTAAATTGCTTTTTTTCATTCATTGAAATTCCTTACTTCATCACTCATGGAGGAGGACGAAATGAAATGGATGAATATTTTTACTTGAAATAATGAGTAAATCAATATTTATCCAATTCTGCATATCAAAATTTTCAAAATATTCTCACATTGCAGATAAAATGCAGGTTAAAGATTCTTTAAAAGCCCTAATCGAGAATTAAATCTAAAGGCATAGAACTTGTAAAATATGTCTTATTTACTAAGCATATTTTAATGCTTGAGGATTTACGTTTGAATTTACTACATTTGCTTTAGGAAAGAGAAGAAAGCTGTGGTGTTTCTTAGCCTGTAAATTACGTACCTAACTAAAAATTCATACTAATCTGTGAAAGATAATTCTGAAGATATTAAATTTGTTTTGAAAGTAATATATTAATTTCCCTTCATTTTAGAAAATGCAACAAAATACAATTCATTTTAACAACATGAAACATTTAAGCGTAGAATTCAGTAATGCGTAATAATTTGTACGGAATTGAATCGAATTATTATATAATAATAAAGCACTCGAGGACTATTTACCTAAGGGCAAGAACGCCTTCGTGGAGTACTTTCTAATCGTTACTGAAATGAAACTTTCCAATTTACGTTACTTTTGCTTTTAATCTACTTTCGATAGCATTCAGTGCGTGAAATCGTCAATAATAATATGATAATGATTATAAAAATGGCATTACCCAACTAAAAGTATATACTACTTCGTAAATTTCGATAAATTAATTATTGAAAATATTAAACATATCAATGGCCGCATTGTCCTAATAGTTTAGCACATGAAACAGCTAAATTCAGTGTTTAGCTGAATTTAGCTGTTTCAGGAGTTGCATTTTAACATCTGAAAGAACTAATTGCAATTTTCACTACACAAACGAATGGAATATTTCAGAAAGGAATTCTCTCCCTGTTATTGCAATATTTCAATAATTTTGGCAAATTGAAAAATTTAATCAACACGTTTTAATAGTAAAGGATGCGATTTTCACACGTAAAATCCCTTTTTACATTATTCTCTTTCATTTAGGCACCATTGCGTAACTTTTCTAAGACATAAATAGCTTCCGTTAATAGATGTTCCCATACATTATATTTTATTTTCATATTTTTTGTCATTAATAAATTAATGATTGAGATAAAAAAATTGATGCGGCTTAATTTATAAGCAATGTAAAACCTGGAAATCTGAGGTCATTAATTTCTGAGACATAAATAGCTTTCTAAGACGCAAATAAAAAAGATAACAATAATCATAAATACTAATGCTCCTATAAAAATATAACCTTTTCCCTAATTGATTTTTGCTTTTTGATCCACCTGGGGTACAAAAATCCTATTTTTATTAAATGAAATTTTGCGCAGTTCTCTAATAAGTACGCAAACTTGTTTCATACAACTTTATTTTTACTAATTATGAAGAAACTTTATGCTTGTTTCCTAAACAAGTATATATGTTTACTACTTTAAGAATCTATGCGACAGAGTACTCATCTTGAAATATACACTCATGTCCATAAATTAAGGATAATGCAAAATCAGGCAAAGGAAGAGTTAGAAACAAAACAAATTTGACTTATTTGTATAGCTTATTTATTAAACAAAAGGTAAAGAGCAAAAAATGTGCTATATGTTTGATATTATTAAAAAAATTAGCGATTTTTTTCTCCCTGGAGCAAATTACAAAAAAAAACCTATTTACAAAAAACCAATATTGCATGGTTGGTATGATTGTTAATACATTGTATGCCTAGGCATGCTAAGTATCAAATTATCGATCTGTTCTTGGGGGATATTACACCACTCAAAAAGCAATGCTCTCCGAAGTTCCGGTAGACATGTAGGAGGAGGTTGACGGGCTGCAACTCGTCGGCCAAGCATGTCCCACACGTGCTCTACTGGATTCAAGTCCGGTGAGAATGCTGGCCAGTCCATACGAGTGATATCCTCCGATTGAAGGCATTCGCTCACGATGTTTGCACGGTGAGGACGGGCGTTGTCATCCATAAATACAAAATGTGCGCCGATGGCTCCCCGAAACAGACGTACATGTTGTTCCAGAATGACGTCCCGATAGATTTGGCTTGTAATGGTTCCAATTTGAACATGCAGGTCAGTTCTGGAACCCAGAATAATTCCACCCCAAACGAGCACTCCTGCACCACCGTAACGGTGTCATTCAATGATGTTATCTTGGTGGTAACGGGTATCTGGAGCTCTCCATATGAAAGTCCGGCGAGAATCAGACTGCAAGCTAAATCTGGACTTGTCGGAAAACATCACACAAGCCCACTGTTGCGGTGTCCTCAATGCATGCTCTCTACTCCAGGCTAACCGCAGGCGACAGTGATTTGCAGTAAATGGAACGTATCTGACAGGTCTACGCGAATATAGACCAATCTGCCCTAAGCGTCTGTACACTGTCTGCCTTGAAATTGTCGTACCAGTGGCTGAAGAGAGCTGACGAGACAGGTCTGAGGCTGTGCTCCGCCTGTTTCTTTTGGCAGTAACTGCCAAATACCGGTCCTCATTCGGCGTTGTAACTCTGTGCTGTAACGGGCGACCTGTGCTGTAACGTCTACTCACATTACCATCATCTTAGAATCGTTGCCAAAGCCTGGAGATGACACTCTGGGCAATTCCAAGTTCGTCTGATACTTCCAGTTGGGTAAGCACACATTCCAGACGCCCGATAACTCTACCACGTAAAAAATCATCCAAATGCGTCTTTTGTGTCATAACTATTCGGTTATTGCACTGAAATGCTTATAAAGCGCCTGCGAACAATTTTGCTTCTTTGCCTGTATTCCTTATGTATCACTCTTTTACACTCTCGTCATTGTGACGTACCATCGACGTTATCTGGTTACTTCCTGAAATTTGCATATGAAGATGTATGTAGTGATTTTACACGTGATATATTTATTTTAGAGTTTGATTTCCGCGTGACTCCGAATTATCCTTAATTTATGGACATGAGTGTAAGTTAGTGTCAATAAGCTTAACTATAAATTATTAAACATTCTAGGACCTTGAAACTTGGAAGGGAATCGTCATATTCCGCTACAGTGGGTATTTAAATTTAGATAAGTTCTCATACCGTAAGTATTTTGTGATTAATTTTAAAATTTCCATTTCGTATATTACACAGTCATTTTCAAAGCTCTTTGGATAGAGGTGAATATAATTTGTTTCTACCTGTTTATTATTTCATTGTAAACTTGTGGAAGAATTTCCTAAAATTACTCGAATATCCATAATTTTTACTGTTAAATATTTAATAATTATACATTAACTGAAATACATTTATAGTTCAGGGGAATTTCAGAAAGATATCGCAGGTCATGTATTATGTATCGTCGGAATATGTCAATAATAATAATACAATTTGATTGAAAAAAACACCAGATGTTTCAGCGTTTTAAAAGGAAAGTGGACATCTTTACAGTAAAATCTTGGATGAAAGTTTTACTAAGTATGAAATGGTACTCCTCAAGTATACTTCTAATTGACTGATGACTCAGAGCAGTAAACTGAACTTAAACTTACTCTTATTCTAATGCCATTTCTCTAATCTGTATCGAGAACGTAAAGAAGCTTTTCTTTAAAATTAAATTTTAGAGTGATCTCAAATATAATTCTTCATTATAAAGGTAAGTTATTGATTTGTACTATTATATGAATTAAATTCTTATAGGTTAGGTTAGGTAATTCAATTATGGCAAAACACACGAGAGCTATCTGCCTAAAGGGAGGGATGCCTTCGTGGAGGACTTTCTAAGGGAAACTGGCTCGTATACACGTTACACATGGGGAAAACCACGAAAACGCCCATGCAGCCAGCCCGTTCGCGGGATTCGAACCTCGGACCGAACTAACAGTGTTCAGCGTCTTTACCGCTCGGCCGCTGGTGGGCTTAAATTCTTATAATTTAAAACTTGCTAAAAATTCAATTCAGCTAAACTTTTAATCCATTTATCTGAAAATCTAAACTTATCACCATTAACAATGCAAATGTCTACTAATATTAATAACGTATTGTTATATTAATATGACATATTTTGATGTTAAATATGAAATATAAATATAACATATGTTTCCATACATTAAGTAACGTAATAAGAGGCCAAAAATAAAAAAACAAAATTTTTTTAAACCCGTCCTGAGCTATAGCTGCAGGATCGATCAGTCAATCAATCGACTCGACAATCGAAAATCAATCGATTTGAACGGAGCTCATTAACATCTAAAAAACGTTTCTATTAATATGCAAAATATGAGAAACAAGTTTAAACCCATTATGAAAGAATATGAGTTTATTGCAAATAAATGGAGCATAGAAACTAAATTTGAAAATAAATGAAAAATAAAGACAAATAAATTTTTTGATGAGCTATGTGAGGATAACCGGTTTGAAAATTTCGAAATGTCTTTTAAAGTAACAGTTTTTCATGCTGCTCTCGCCATTTTAAATACTCAATTAAGAATGACTAGAATGGCAAAAATCGCAATGATATTTTCATTTTTGGAACCTAAAATTCTGTCATCATTAACAAATATGGAAACTATTAATAATGTCTCAAAAATACAGAAAGCATAGCATATAAAGAAGACTTTACTAATGCACTGGAAGTACAACTGTTATTATTTATAAATACTTTCAGAACAGAAATCCAAAATTTGAAATCCGTTAAGGATTTAGCTAAATTAGCAATGGTAAAATATTATCACATGACAAGCAGTTATTCTGAAGTGCGGAATTTACTTATATTGTATATATCATTACCTGTAACCACAGCCACGAGTGAGAGCTCATTTTTCAAATGTGAAACTAATAAAAACATATTTGAGAAACACTATGACGGCTGTCTATTGAGCGTCGAAGCTGAGATGGCTTAGAAGATCGACGTCTAGGTATTGATAAATAAGTTTGTGGAAATGAAAGTTTCGAGGCGCAAATTTTAATAAAGAAATATTTTTGTCTTTATGATGAATTTTGGCCACCAGTGTTATAATTACGTTTACTGAAGGGGGAAACACCATTAGAGAAGAAGAGCAGTATGGACTGAGGAAAATTAAAAGAAAATAGGAAAAAACTTTAACGTTCATATTTTTTATAAAAATCATGTATTCAAGTAGTTTAGTGTACCAAAAGGTCTTTTAAAAAGAAAAAAAAACTTTACCATACATATTTTCTCCAGAACTTGTATGTTCAAATAGTTTTCTTTATTCTTTATGAAGTTTATGATAAATATGTTTTATATTTAACAAATGTATCATTTACATTATAAAAGTTATTTTTTACTTGTATATTATTGCATAAGTCATGTTCGTAAGCTGAGTAAATCACAGAGTACTATATAATTATGTAATATCTTTTCTGTACGTTTATCAATTATCTTGTGTATCAGTTTATAATGTAACCAGTTATTTAGAAGTTTGTTAAATTAAGCGAAAAAACTTAGATAGAGACAGATTTTATATAAAAGTTAAAAACATGTTAGTACGTAAAACCTCTTGGATTTTATACAAAAAACTCCGAAAATCTGCGCTTTCGTTCTCTTCTTAGTGCCACACTTTACGTCGACATGTTCCTTTTTTAATATAGACTTATTCATTTATTACCAGTATGTATCTCAGTGAAAGAAAAGAAAAATCTGTCTTTCGTACTCACACGCACGAACACAAAAAGTCTTGAATAGCTGATTAAAATCATCTGAAGTCAAATACCCAGGCTAAAGCAAATTTGCATTCACCAGTTGGGGAATATTTTCCTTTTTATTTTTTCATCATGTTACGTACCTTTCAAATGGTTCCCTAAGCACGTGCTTTTATTTTTTAACAAGTAATACAGATGTGATAAAAATCCTCATAAAAACACTGGCTCGTGCAATCCTCGATTTGTTTTAAAACTTTTCATATTTTTTTATTTTTATTTTTAACCACATTAAATTTATTGGGAGAGGGGCCCAGGAAATTTTTTTGCACAGGGATCCAAGAGTTCTAGTTACGCCACTGGACTCAACTAATATAATATTTTCATTTCAAAGTGTTTAAAATATTTGATTCAGCTTTGTAAATATTAAAAACTTTGAAATACGTGAAACTCTTCTTTGGCATTTATCATTACGGAAATTAGCTGTTAGAAGTGGCAAATGTATTATCATCAGTAAGTACGTAGAATAAGACAGTAAGTACGTAGTACTTAAATATCTACTTAAATACATAAGTACTTTAGTATCAGTAAGTACATAGAATTTTCCTGATTCCAAGAATGTATTCTAATTATCGTGGATTCTTACTAAACACTTCTTAAAGAATACTTTGTACAGAGGAATACGGAGTTAGTAATTAATCTGAATTACAAATCAAAATATGTTATTCTTTATTCTAAGCCTAATTAGCAGCCCAGTAATCAATGTAAGAGATTTCAAATGTTTAATATTCAGGTAATGATTCGTATTTCTACAATACAGTAGAGACTAACTAGGCTTAATAAACTAGGCTATTTCCTTAAGTACGCGACTTGTGTTGGAGCTTAATTTTTTTAAGAGTTGGTGTATATGTTTTAAGTTCAATACCCAATCATAAGTCAATATTAGGATAAACAATTTTCAATAACATGAATGTATAATGTTTGTGACACACATGATAACACAATATCTCTGGTAGAAAAACAGGTTTTAAATAAACTGTAAATAGTGGAATAAGGGCTCCAACAGAATAATTAAAGTTTGCGTTGTGAAATATAAATACTGGTCCAGTGTTCTAAATTAAAGTGAAAACATTACAAGAAGTTAAAATTAAATATAGCATTTATTTAAGATACTTTGAATTAATACAGAGTGGTACATGGTGGGCGGTTAGGTGGAAAATATAAAAGGTATATCATACCCAACCCAACAGGGAATTTAACATTTCAGGATACAGACGACATTGACGTTCCAATTAGAAGTTCCAAACAGTGAAGATTACAGGGTGAAATACATGGAAGATGTAGATTCTTTTACTTCTAGAAAGGAAAGAAAAAAATAAATGTTAGTATGTTCGGTCATTTTCGTCGCCCTCCTTAGTATTCATCTCTCGTCTATTTCTTCCGACAACGATGTTTCTCTGATAACGCCGACACTTTCAGCTCCGTCTCCTTGCGTTAAAATGGCTGCATGTCAAACTCCCGTCAGACCTCCTCGTCAGCAGCTCCCAAGCCCTTTTTACTCGAAACGCCAAGACCGCTTGATTGGCGATTTTTGATGGTAGTATAACCGCCAACAGTCCGGCAACCTCAGGGGAAAAACACGCAGGAAGGTGCAGCTCCACATAGAAAGAGCTTCCTCATTTGGCGATCATCGCTGCTAGCCTCGCAAGGGGTCCCAATCCAACATATGAATAACCTGCAAGTAAGCAAAAAACATCGCGCCAACCAGACCCTACGGCAGAGTTAGTAATGTAGAAACTAGCCTCTCCGCAGGGTGCAATTTTTCCAAATGTTGACAGAGGTTTCACAGACGACCGTCTAACGGGCGAAGAAATCGAAAACAAGGTCGTAAATCTCTTTGGAAGGGCAACGGACTGAATCGAAGTTTTGAAGGGATAAGAGTAAATTATAGAATTTACAACAATTTAACTTCAATACTGATAAGTACTTAAATAAAAATATAATAATTTCACAGATAATTTTCTTGGGTTTATTCCGACACCAAACACGACCACCATAGTAAGAAATAAAAATTACTTCAGTTAAAATACAATAATCAAGTATGAAAATTTTTATATATTCTCCACAACACCAAAACGACCACCAGAGTCAGAAAATATGGATCCCAAATTTAGCAGAAAAGGGGGCATAACAGAAAAACTTAAATTAAACTTTAAACACCAACTTGTGTAAACAAAACTTTAAAAAAATTGACCTTAAGGATCAACTTATCAAGAGATTAACATTAACAACCAAAGTTAAGAAAAAATAATTAACTAAACAGAATTTAAATAATTAACCAACCAAAAGTAAAGAAGAAAAATTAATTACACAAGCAACTTAAAATCAGCGTTAACCAAAACTGTCAAGAGAACAAATTAAATGACTACAATTACTTTTAAACAAACCAAAGAACTTAAGTTCAACTACAAAAATTAAAACAAATTAAACTTTAAGTCTGAAGCAAAATAAGTTAAACATTACCTTTAAAACAACTTAAATCACAACTGAAATAAGTAATACATAACAATCCTCCCCCGTTCCGAAAAGAAAAATTTTGGTTTACCAAAATTTTTCGGAAAAGAATCAATAACCTCTGACTTTACAAAACACATAAAAAGTTAAACCTAAGCAGTGGTGACAATGGCAGAAATTACTCATTACTTGAACCAGAGCCAGCTGTTAAACTGACGAAAGAATACTAAATACAAAAAGGATTTTTACCAATTAACTTTTAAGTAAAACAAAATAATAACCCTACCACCGGAAACTCAGAATCAGAATCCACAATACTACTTACAACAAAATAAAACACTTCCAAACTAAGCTTAAGCCTGAGAAATGTAAACCAACAATCAACTCTAATCCAAAAAAAAAAAAAACACAAAAACACGAGCAATACAATAAAACTAACAAATAAACACTCCAAAAGAACAGAGCTCTAACACGAGCAGAGGCGTGTTACTCAAAACAGGCCTTCAATAACAAGAAATTGAACAATCACCTGAGTGCAAACTACCTTCACCTTACCTCAAAAGGTGAAGCAAAACTAAATAAAAACACAAGACAAAAATTCTACCCGAAACGAGATACAAACGTCTTCTTAAATCAAAGCAACACCCCAATACATAAGTGAAAACTACCACTGTAAGTAACGTAACTTAACTAACAGTTGAACTTAGGTTATTCAACAAGCCCACAAATGATAAAACTAAATAAGTAGGCAAGTGTAATCGACCAAAACACAATATACACGTGTGAGCAAGAAATAACAACCAACTACTCAAAAATAATAAGCCGAAAGACACTAAGGCGTCCCTTAGTAAGGTAAACAAACAATTTCGAAACATTAACGTGAAGGAAAAACAAAGTGGACCAGCCACTAAGCTCTCAAAGAAAAACAAACCAGGATATAAAGAGCAGTAGGTTGCAATTCCTGACAAAACATGAACTAGATAAGGTCAAACAACCCAAGTCAACAAAACAAGTCACGCAGCGCAACAAAAGAAATAAACAAACAAAACTAAATAAGAACTGTTACAAAATCTAGAACTTCAATTAAGGCAGAAACTTTCCTACCCTACCAATATGTACAACAGTATAAAGTTCAATTACTCGTTACAAATCCATGAGCATCTCTGGGCCTTAAATTGTAAGGCAATTGTGTAGTAGTGTCACTAGGTTGACCAGCAGAAGAACGATCTTGATCAGAGATCTCTAAAGTAGGAAATATAATTCTTGCTGGCACCTTGGTTAAACGATCAACATGTACCACCTGTCGTGTGTGTGGTTTAGTCACTAACTCTATCCTGAAGTTAACCTTTGATAACTTCTCAACAACTCGGTAAGGACCCTTGTTAAATTTACACAGCTTCCTAGCCGTTCCTGGCTGTACTACAGGAGTGTATAAGTAAACTGTATCACCTAGCTGTATGTCCTTATGATAAGCTTTTGACTCTCTAGTAGTTTCTTGTTTCTCAGCTGCAGTAGTTAAATTTGTCTTAACTACCTGAAATGATTTTTGCAGTCTGACGAGTAAATCTTTCGCATAAGTTTTAGTATCATCATAAGTCTTAAATTTAGACTGAGTCAACATATCCACTGGTAACGTTAAATCTCGGCCATACAAGAGAAACGCTGGGCACTCATCTAATGCCTGATGCTTTCCAGTTCTATGTGCTAATAAAGCAAACGGTAAATGCCTGTCCCAATCTTCTTGAGTTTCAGAAACCAAGTGACTTAATGAATTAATAAGAGTTGCATTTAATCTTTCTACGACCCCATCTGATTGTGGATGATAACTTGTAGTGGTGTGTTTACAAATTCCTAATTTCTGATAAACTTCATTAATAGCCTGTGATATAAAATTGGTACCTCTGTCTGTGATTATATGTTGTGGTACCCCATGAGAAGCAATAAACAGCTCAAGTTTCTCAATTATGGTTTCAGATGAACAATTTTGTAAAGCATAAGCCTCTGGCCATCTCGTGAAATAGTCTGTAATAACCAATATATATTTATGTCCAGAAAGTGTCATGGGCAGAGGGCCTACAATGTCCATGGCTATACGTTCAATAGGTCTATTTGCTATTGGAACTCTCATTAATGAAGCTTTGTGTGATGCCTTAAAACCACGTTTCTGTATACAAGAATGACAAGATTTCACATAATTAAGAATTTGCTTATGCATGTTTTTCCAAAAGAATGCTTTCTGAATTCTATGAAGGGTTCTATGAAAACCAGAATGAGCAGCTACAAGTGAATCATGATTTTGTTGCAGAATTTTTGGAACTAATGTTTTAGGTAACACTATTCTGTTTTGTTTTTGCCAACGAGCCTTAGGATTTTTAAATTTACAATACAAAGTATCATTTTCAATGAAGAAGATCTGTGAAGGAGGTTTTGGAATTCTATTATTCTCTAAATCTTCTTTTATTTGCATACAATAAGGATCAACAGCTTGTTGTTCTTTAATGGTGTGTAAAAGATCAGGGGTGGTAGAAGTTTGTACTTGTTCAGCCACATTTACAGATCTGGATAAATAATCAGCAGTGGAATTTAATTTTCCTGGTTTATGAACAATTTTGTAGTCATACTGAGACAACCCCATTATCCAGCGAGCAATCCTAGATGTTGGATCTTTTAACTTTAATACATGGGAAAGTGAAGCCTGATCACAATAAACTGTAAAACTTTTGCCTAAAAGATATTGCCTAAAATGAGCAGTAGCCCATACAACAGCCAAAGCTTCCTTCTCCACAGTGCTATAATTAATTTCAGGACCCTTTAGTTTTCTACTGGCAAAACAGATAGGGTGTAAAAATTTATTCTCATCCTCCTGACCTAAAATGGCTCCTAGAGCATAATTTGAAGCGTCAGTACACAAAGCGAAGGGTTTTGTAAAATCTGGTAAAGCCAAAATAGGCTGAGTTAAAAGTTCAGCTTTTAAGTTGTCGAAAGCCTGTTGAGCCTCATCAGTCCATTTAAAGGTTACTTTATCTTTAGTCAGTTCAGTTAAAGGTAAGGCTTTGTGAGCAAAATTTTGAATAAATCTACGATAAAATCCTACCAGACCTAAAAATCTTCTAACTTCCTTTCTATTTTTAGGCACCTGAAAACTACTGATAACCTTAAGGTTTTTATCATCAGGCTGCACTTTACCTTGAGATACTTTATAACCTAGATATGTAATTTGGTCTCTGAGAAAATTGCATTTAGAAGGTTTCAGTTTTAAGTTGTGTGCAGTAAGTCTATCAAATACAATTTTTAATTTGCTTAAATGTTCCTCGAAAGTATTTGAAGCTATCACTATATCATCTATATAAATGCCTATCTGTAAAGGCGATAGATTTGCCAAAACTATTGACATCAGTCTCTGAAAGGAACTGGGCGCATTACGCATCCCGAATGGGACTCGTGTCCAATGATAATGTCCAGAAGGAGTAGTGAAACCACTTTTATAAATATCATCAGGGTGTATTTTCATTTGAAAGAAACCTGAAGTTAAATCTAATGTGGAAAAATAAGTAGCATTCCCTAAACCTTCAATCAATTCTATCATGTTAGGTAATGGAAAACTATCCTCAACTGTTTTCTCATTCAATTTCCTAAAATCTGTTACTAAACGATAACTCCCATCTTGCTTTCTAACTAAAATCACAGGAGCAGAATATGCACTATCACTTTCTTCAATAATTTTTGCCTCTAACAGCTCAGCAATCTGCTTATCTAATTCTTGCCTTAAATGATAAGGAACTCTGTAAGGTTTCTGTCTGACAGGAATGTTGTCTTTTAAATTAATGTTGTGTAAAATTGTATCACAACCAGTAAGTTCAGTGACAGAAGAAGCGCAAATGTTTTTGTCCTGATCTAAAAGAAGCATAAGTTCATGTCTCTGTTGTTCAGGTAAATGATTTAAGTCAAACTGACCTCCCCAGGGTTCAAACTGCTCACCAGTCTCAAGACTCGTAGAAAATACTGGCTGAATATCAGGAGTTTTAACATTAACAGGAGCCAAGGTGGCTAGTTTCATACCTTTGTTAATGTGTACAATATCAGGAGAGAAATTTGCCACTTTAATAAAAAATTCATTTGAACGTTGTTTACTATTCACTGAACGTGCTACACTGAATTTGGCGTGCTGATGGTGAGGAAGAGGTTCAATAAGTACAGAAGGTTGAGAAAAAGGTAAAAGGGAAGTTGAAACTTTTAGAATATTTTCAGAGAAAGGAGGAAGTTTATGCTTTTTCACAGAATAGCAAAAGATATCATTAGTCGAGTTATTTGGTGACATGCAATTAATTGAAGCATCAGCACTTGGCGCAGACATGTGAAGGTGCAAAGGCACCAATATGTGTGGACCTATCAAATTTGATGAACTGAAATCAATACAAAGTTTGTTTAGACTTAAAAAGTGTGTTCCTAAAAGTGCACCATATTGATCAGATAAACTATCAATAATAAGAAATTCAGTTTGAAAAATCTGATCCTGAAATTTGACAGGTAACAAAACTTTTTCCCTAACTAACACTTTGTTGCTTGAAATGCCTTTTAAATAAGTTTCACATGTTTCAATTTTTACTTTCTTGCCAAAACATTTCATATACCTAGCATTTAGTAAATTTACAGTAGCTCCTGAATCTAATAAAAATTTGAGTTTATTACCCAAAATTGAGCCATTTACTATAGGAAGAGGTGCTTCACCTAAAGAAACTGAATACACTGATGGTACCTTCAAAAGGGCTTCATGGGATGAACTGAAGGAATTGCTCTCCCTACCCCTTACTAGTTTAAATTCTGGTTAAAAACTGGAGCCTGAGGATTTAACTGAGTAGTGTTCCTCGAATTAACCTGCCCTGCAACCTGGTGTGCGTTGGGAGTTACACTAGCATTTCCTAGCTGTCGAGCATTACCATACTGTCTAGTTCTAACATTGTTGTTAGTACCCTGAGATAGATTTACCATACAATTCCTCGCTAAGTGGCCTAACCTATTACATCTATAACAACGAGGACCAACCTGTCTACTCTTAGCTGTAGACTTAGACATCAATGATTGTACTTGAGTTTGCAAGTTTCCTAACATGTTAGTTAAAGTAACTATGTTTTCCTGTTGTGCTTTAATTGCTGCTGTGAGTTCATCTTTGGAACTATTAGCCTGTGCAGCCTTAACTGTAACACCTGGAGTGGAAACTGCATTCACTTCTACAGAGTGAACATTATTAAGCTCATCTGCATGGGTTTTAAACCAAACTTCTTCTTCTGCTATAGCATGTTTCTTAGCTGCTACATATGTTTTGTGGTTCTGTGGTAATAACAGTCGCCTCAAATGTAAATGAAGGCCCTCAAGAAAAACAGACAAGAGTAAATCAAGTCTCTGACTTTCCACAGTGGGATCTTCCACTTTATCGACAGGTACTGTTTTACAAGAGAGTGCCTCTATTCTAGCAGCAAACTGCCTAACACTTTCTCTAGGCTTCTGAAAGGCTTGAATTAATGCTCTAATATTAGCATGTAAATTTTGAACAGTAGCAAATCTGTCCTTTAAAGCCTCAACCACAATTTCCAACTTAGTCTCATTCTTGAGACGAGGGTTATTGCGAATAAACGCAGCAGCTTCTCCATCTAATTTCACACGAATAGCAGTCAACTTATCAGAGTCAGCCCAGCCTACATGTGCTGCAACTAAATTGACTCTGTCAAGAAAATCATTAAGTTGAGTAGTACCTTCTGCCCCAGTAAAAATGGGAATTGACACCAAAGGATCAGCCCCAAAAACTGAGATTCTATTTGCAGTTGGCTGAGGATTCCGACCCCCAGTTAAACGGTTAATTACAGGCATTCTAGTTGCCGCTGGAGTTAAACTCTTCCTTTTAGTAGGCATATTAACCAATTTAACTCATAAATGTGTAACACAATATAATACAATACTACTAATTTTGTGTAAATAAACTACTAATTTTGTGTAAATAATGTAACACTGGTAAACAGTACAGCAAAATATATATAAGCAAATAGTGTAGCTTAATTACACAATTAACAGCACTTTTAACAGTACTCATAAAAATATTATACTATGAAATATCATTCATATCAATTATCATCATAAAGAAAATATTACCAGTAATTAATAATAACACTGCCACCACTCTTAGCAAAAGCAATTTTAAAAATTACACTGGACCAAAAATGATAAATTAGAATACATGGCACCTTTTTTTGTGCATACCAAATACAACATAAAATACAAATTGCATATAACAAAATTCGCGAGGTCACGGCACCATTTTCTTGTTGGAGCTTAATTTTTTAAGGAGTTGGTGTATAGGTTTTAAGTTCAATACCCAATCATAAGTCAATATTAGGATAAACAATTTTCAATAACATGAATGTATAATGTTTGTGACACACATGATAACACAATATCTCTGGTAGAAAAACAGGTTTTAAATAAACTGTAAATAGTGGAATAAGGGCTCCAACAGAATAATTAAAGTTTGCGTTGTGAAATATAAATACTGGTCCAGTGTTCTAAATTAAAGTGAAAACATTACAAGAAGTTAAAATTAAATATAGCATTTATTTAAGATACTTTGAATTAATACAGAGTGGTACATGGTGGGCGGTTAGGTGGAAAATATAAAAGGTATATCATACCCAACCCAACAGGGAATTTAACATTTCAGGATACAGACGACATTGACGTTCCAATTAGAAGTTCCAAACAGTGAAGATTACAGGGTGAAATACATGGAAGATGTAGATTCTTTTACTTCTAGAAAGGAAAGAAAAAAATAAATGTTAGTATGTTCGGTCATTTTCGTCGCCCTCCTTAGTATTCATCTCTCGTCTATTTCTTCCGACATCGATGTTTCTCTGATAACGCCGACACTTTCAGCTCCGTCTCCTTGCGTTAAAATGGCTGCATGTCAAACTCCCGTCAGACCTCCTCGTCAGCAGCTCCCAAGCCCTTTTTACTCGAAACGCCAAGACCGCTTGATTGGCGATTTTTGATGGTAGTATAACCGCCAACAGTCCGGCAACCTCAGGGGAAAAACACGCAGGAAGGTGCAGCTCCACATAGAAAGAGCTTCCTCATTTGGCGATCATCGCTGCTAGCCTCGCAAGGGGTCCCAATCCAACATATGAATAACCTGCAAGTAAGCAAAAAACATCGCGCCAACCAGACCCTACGGCAGAGTTAGTAATGTAGAAACTAGCCTCTCCGCAGGGTGCAATTTTTCCAAATGTTGACAGAGGTTTCACAGACGACCGTCTAACGGGCGAAGAAATCGAAAACAAGGTCGTAAATCTCTTTGGTAGGGCAACGGACTGAATCGAAAGTTTTGAAGGGATACGTGAAAAGTATTGATTTTACAACAATTTAACTTCAATACTGATAAGTACTTAAATAAAAATATAATAATTTCACAGATAATTTTCTTGGGTTTATTCCGACACCAAACACGACCACCATAGTAAGAAATAAAAATTACTTCAGTTAAAATACAATAATCAAGTATGAAAATTTTTATATATTCTCCACAACACCAAAACGACCACCAGAGTCAGAAAATATGGATCCCAAATTTAGCAGAAAAGGGGGCATAACAGAAAAACTTAAATTAAACTTTAAACACCAACTTGTGTAAACAAAACTTTAAAAAAATTGACCTTAAGGATCAACTTATCAAGAGATTAACATTAACAACCAAAGTTAAGAAAAAATAATTAACTAAACAGAATTTAAATAATTAACCAACCAAAAGTAAAAAAGAAAAATTAATTACACAAGCAACTTAAAATCAGCGTTAACCAAAACTGTCAAGAGAACAAATTAAATGACTACAATTACTTTTAAACAAACCAAAGAGCTTAAGTTCAACTACAAAAATTAAAACAAATTAAACTTTGAATCTGAAGCAAAATATGTTAAACATTACCTTTAAAACAACTTAAATCACAACTGAAATAAGTAATACATAACACTTACGAAGGGGCATTAAACTGCCTATAAAATACGAGAAATCAATTAAAAAAGAAATTATTTCGAAGAAAGAAATTACTTAAATAAAATTTTCTTAGTTTATACCACTAACTATAACTTATAAACATTTTATGTAACTGAAGTCGAATTTCCAATTCATAATTCTTTATTATACAGTTGCTAAGAAATTCCAATAAAGAGATATCGAAGACATTTTAACCGTTATTTAACAGCAGCTAAATTAGAAACAGCGACAATAATACCATTAAAGTCATGTTCAGACGTGTTTTAATTCAAAGTATTTCGACAATACTGTTCGAAATGCTTTATTACACGAAAATGTAATAGAATCACCACATACATGCCCTCTCAAAATATTTCATCAAACGCATAAACAAGAACCATAATTAATTTTCGATCAAATTTTACTTCAGTTTATATTATTTAATTTCATTATATAAGCACAAAGTAGCTAAAGTCATGCTACAAGTCTATAAACTAAACAATGTATTTTTAAGTAGAAGAATATAATATGTAAACTGTTTATGGTCTCTAGCATATGTTTATGGGCATTACTATTATTTATAAACGCTGTTTTCAACACTGTTGTACTGTTTCACAAGAATAAAATTATTGTCCCCAAAATGCAATTATTGCAATGAAACATTTTGTTAGATAAAAAATACTTTTTAACTAACTAAAGTAATATACTACTCTTACTTAAAAATAATTCCATAATACTTTGTGCAAACTTAGCTAAGATTTTTGTTAAATATGTATATGAAAGGTCTCATATGCTGCAAATTTAATAACTCGTTCTCTTTTATTTAAGGTCTGATCATTGATCTTCCAATGGAATTTGTTTTTAGTATTTCTTAAATTTCGTTTTTAAGTTTTTAATTTAAAACTCAAAATTCTTGAATTAATAAGGCTGGGCAAAGGCTTAAATTAGTAAATTCATTCTAAAATACAGGTTTTTCTCATTCTTAATGAACATAAATCTTGCCTATTAAGCCTTTAGCCCTTAAAATGGTGTTGCTGTTTTTGTGACTTATCTCAGTTTGTTTTCTGATCTAATCAGAACAAATACACGAACTGTATTGTGAAAAGAAGCCCAAGATTGCGTCTATCGTTGTCATGGACCTTGAATACCATATAGATGACAGCACGACTTCGGCCAGGTTAGCAGAAATTTCGATGCAGACCATTCCAAGGGCGAAGTGGCGTAAAGGCAAGAAACAACTGTTTTATACAGGAAGAGGCGTTTTGAGAGTGCATGGGTCTTCAAAATGAAACCAAACATATTATGAAAGCATGCCTTAAATCCTAAAACAACAGTAAAAATATTAACAATGTGATAGAAGCCCTGACGAGCCTCAATTAGCCGGGCTCTGTAAACCGAGGTCTTAACGGAGCTGGTAATCAAGTTAACGCTATCATTGAGAAAACATAGTAGCATTACAACAGATGCAACAAAAATCGGTAAAACTCGCGACTCTTTTGTCAATCATTTGGCCTTTTCTTATCAGGGAGGGATCATTTAATGTCTTTCCTTTTGTGCATTACGGTAAAACATTACATGTGTTAAAGACGAAAGCAGCACTAACAATCAGATACCAATTGATAATTAATTCTTAAGCATAATTCAAAGAATAAAAGGATGCGTTCAAGATAACATTTCTGAATGAATAAATGCAAAATACAGCAAACGAGATTTTCAAGTTGTGTGTGGCGAAGAAACCACTCGCACCTTAAATTACGAGAACAATAAAAAGAAAAAAAGGAAAATCTGAAAAGGTTTAGCTTTATTTAACTTAATCAGATTTTGACTTGGCGCCATAAAGTTTGTACAGGTTTTTTTATGTTCTTGCTGAACATCACGAGTTACCAATCTACTCTTAAACCCACTCCTACTAACTTTAATTGTTGTCTCACTGGCTTTATTATTTAACATCGCTTTGTTCACACTTACACCACATAACATTCAAGAGAAACGCCTGAAAATATATAAAAACAGTATACTTTCAGAATTCCGGTTTCCATACAATTTTTATATTCATTATATTATATTTTTGAAAGTTAGCCACTCGAAGAGCTAGCCGCATAAATAAGTTATCATAAAAACGAAAAAAGAATATGATGATTTTAATCAGTCCAACTAGAGTCACTACATAAAAATATATAATATTTATAATTAGATAGCTCATGATTTAAATCCATTTTTATTTAAATTAATCAGACTAAAAATTAGAAAAAAAATGCTAACCCTGCGTGCTCTATCACAATTAGCATCCTCTTTTCTTCAGTATTGCATAACAGAAACACCTAACGTGCTATCGTATTTTACCTTTCTCGGATTTCTTCGGCTAAACGAAGAAGCTACTAACTCAGGCAGAGCTGAAATTCAGCTGGAGCCAGACCTCAATATATTTTAGTTTTTCCATGAAACCGTAATCTTAAATCGAAGTCCCAAATAATGATCTCCAGTATTTTGATTTATTGTTTTAACTATTTACTATTAGTTTAACTTAATTTATTTAGGTGGTATTTATTTCTTCAAATTTAATTTAGTTAATTATGATTTCCTTTACTTGTCGTTTACTAATGGCCTTCCAAACGGCTCTGGTACTTCAAATTCTAGACTTTAAGCTTTGAATTTAGGTCTTTCAAAAAAAGCTTAGCAAGGTTCTAGAGCAAAGTTCCGTAAAAAGGCGAAAGAATGCATATCCATAAATGTTTCACGTAACCGTATCAAATTTTCGCTTTTAACTATCAAACTAATATGCTGTAAATTAAAATAGTTAATGGATGAAGACCATTTAAAAGGCTGAATATTATTTTTGAAACCCTCAACATCGAAACAGGGTTTATAAAATTCGACATCTTGCTTCCAGAAGCTTGGTAATTAATTGGAAGAACAGGTTAAGAAATTGAAATCTGGAATCACTTGTTCCCCTATATCGCTTAAGAACGGACTAATTTTTCAACAAAACATTTTCCACATTATTGTTCTCTTGATAATAAATATTGAAAGTTGCAAAATATATCATTTCAATGCTTTTCAATATTTTGAAAAGGGTTATTGTTTTCAGTCACCGGTTTTTATTCGTTACTAAAGATTAGAAGTTGTTACCAAATAAGGTGTCTAAGATCTTTCATTTATCTTACGCATTGTGAAAATGTATTGTTTATTATTATGAAATGTTTATTATGTATTGGTTATCATAATAAAATTATTAGTAAAAAGCAATTTTTTAGTGGTTAGTGATACTTTTTCAAATTTATTACCTAAGACAAGTAAAGAAATCGACGGAACTTGTTTTAGACGCCAACGAATAAGTCAAATGCAAAATTTCTAACTCAAACTACTTACCAAACTATAGTTTTCATCAAAATTAAAAACTAATTATAATTGAATAGAATTAATCTAATTGAGTAATAATATATAGATTCTAAGCCTCTATGAGTATTTCTGTTCTTAGTTATTCAAATGGTAAATTTCGATCTCAAATAGTAAAGCACTTTTTACTGTTTTGATATTTACTTATTTATATGATTTTACTTTCAGAAACGCGGAGCAGAAACAAGCGGCAGAGCTTTCGTTTGAAATTCAATTTTGAACTGAGTTTTAGTTTTATTTAGCAGTAAATATTTAGTTTTATCAGTAAGCAGCAGAAGATATTTTTCTTTTCTTAATGCCTTTTGAGGCATTAGAATATAATCTGAAACTTTAAGAAGAATACAAATTTTCATTTATTCATATAAAATCCCCTCTGAAGATAAGCTGAAGGTTTAAAAATGCACACATTTATAAATATATTTATTTAATAGTAAAATCCTCTCAGGGGTGCTAGGCTGCGACCTTAAGTTTTCAGAATGTTTCTGAATGGCTTTAACATGCAATAGATGAAACAATAAAAATACTTGACTTTGTATATTTATTGTTGTTAATGTTTTTCTTTGTGTTTACTTCTGAGAAACTGCAATAATAATCTCAGGGTTACTGCAGTTACTTTAAAATTTATTCAATAAAACTCTGTGTATGTACATTTAATTTTATATTGCGTAAGAATGCAAGTTTATTTTCTATTCCTCAGCAAATAAATATATACGTATGGTTTTGCAACTATCGTACTTCAAAACTATAATTAATCTTTACATTTTTATGAAATGTGAAATCCCCTACTGGAAGTAGTTTAAACATTTAGATAATCAAAGAAAGTTTAAAAATTATCTAGTATTGTCTTCAATGATTTTATCTTTTGTAATTTCAATGAAATATAGCGTTATTATGAACCAGTAATTAATTTTTTTTCTTCTTTACTGATGGCTTTTCATAGCACTCCGGAGCTTCTGATGTTAGAAATTAAGCCCTCCCATAATTAATTAATCTTAATTAAAAAAAAGTGTTTTGTCTATTCGAACATTCGAGTCCCTAACTACTGAGATGCATTTTCGGTAGAAAAATATTATTGACTCGAAGAAAACCGGTTCACATTTAACATAACTACGTACAGTGGTAGTAAAAACTTTCATGGAACAATACCGCTCGTTTGGTGTCGGTTTTAAACGAAGAAGAATTTGTGTACATACTTGCATATATAGCCAAACGTTTTACAAAAATAAAAAAATTAATCTTTACGATAAGGAAAAAATGTCACAGTTTTTTATGCAAACGGTCAAAGTGCCGTCTTTTAGCACGAAATTTGCACATTCCTAAGCGTAGTGGTGAAAATAACACTAAGATTCGAAAAAATTACGACGAAACATTCAGACAAAGCTGTTAATGATTTACATGAATGTTGTTTATCTACAGATCTAGAAAAGGTACTTGGTGACTTTAATATGAAATGTGAATGTGTCAAGCGTGAACAAAAAATCACCAACCGAGCGAAATATGAGATCCTGATAGATTTGGCATCGAACTAAAAATCGCATTTCGAAGCTAATGTGTACGATAATTTTGGTTGCATTTTATAAGATGAATTCAAAATCTTGTCTAAGAAAACAGAATAATTATTGTTTCTTTTCTCAACTACATATATCTGTGAAGAAGAATTATCCACTTATACAGGAAACAAATAGAATATAGAAGCTGCTTAGATGCAGAACCAGACATCCGACTCTGTTATCAACATCTGAACCTAAAACAAGAAAATTTTGAAAAAATGCACTCATAGATGTCTCATAAATATTTATGTGTTATGTTATGTCTTACTTTAGGACTACAGTTACACTATATTGCATTCTAGTTGCACTGTACTTACTAAAACTAAATTGGAATTGTATACTAAAAAAGGTTTGAATAAAAAGTAATGAAATTAGTGGAACTGACTTTTCTCTACGGAACCTTTTACCACTGCTGACACCTTTAATGTATAATCTATTGATACTCAAATGGTTTGATTTATTAAGCTTTGAGCGAATCATGGTCAGAAACAATTCAGTTCTGGCTGTTTATTTTTTCCTTTTATCAGCTCCCACATACTGCTCAACTCGACGGTTTTTCTAAACAACATTCTCAGCAGTTACATAGAAACACGATGTGGGCGCTAAAACCTGAATTTCATTCCCGTTTTGATATCTTTTAAATTTTTCTTTCAAATTAATTTTTAAAATTAATTGTTTCTTTTTCGGTTTCAATTTTCCCAATTTTAGGTATATTGTCTTGCAGAGACTTTTTAGAAATTTTCGAACTTAGAAAACTTAAGAGACTAGTAATGCCCTCGCCAGGATTCGAAACTCCGGATCTCACAAATACGCTTGGAGCGGGCTTCCAGTTACACCACGAAGGCATGCGGAAAGGAGGGAGAAAATACATTATACCTTTAAAGGACGACTGCGGATTAGGAGACTTAATCACCTAATCCTGGTGGTGGCGAATTATTGTCCGCCATCTTTTACTTCGGGCGCCACTTGTAGTCTCTTAAAATTTCTATGCAGTTGACATTTTATGAGATACGGAGACATCGTTATTCTATCAAGAGGTTAGGTGGTAGATTCTCGGGTTCCCGCGTATCTAGCATTAGGAGATATATCAAATAACATTGTAAGATACTGTAGCCGTCGTAGCGCAGAACATAATTACCTAATTTATATAATTTCATACTCAAATTACTTTACAGTGAACGCACGCTTAAAATAGTGCACATTACAATTACACTTTACAGAGACAATACTTTACAAAAATTTACAAACGTTTATTCCGAGGCATCCAATTACAGTAGTAGTACAGAGGGTTAAACCTCTACAAACAAACTGAGTGAATATTAAATTTTTACTCTTTTCACGTTGATATTAACACCACATCCTAAAAATGTTAAATAAAAGTTTTAAAAAAATCGTATAATGAGGCATAGATCATCTCCGAATTGTGTGAGCTTGTCGATAATCTGGGCGATCCGTGTCACCAAATGACTTGTCCTATCATAAACTCGCAGAAGACTTGTGTATTGTTACTGCCGATTTTAAGGAGGTAAATGGACAAATGGTAAGATAATGGTTTGGGGTACTACTTTCTCCGCAAACAGACAAATTGGTGTTGGTGACGCCGCGCCAGTTAAAATATTCGGGAAAGCGACCATGTCCTGTAATGAATCTTGCTAATTGCAGGGAAGTGATGTTGCGTTCGTCGTCTACTTGTATTTTGCAGCAGTGTGTGGAGCGGCCTTGTTCCCATCCATCCCACTCTGTTCGCTATTTAATTTGTCTTGCGTTTCAGTGTCTTCTTCAAGCATGAGTGTGGCCAAAGTGTTCGTAGGGGATAATAAATACTTCCTGGTGTTGCTTCCTTAGCTAATCAGTAATTCCTTTTCCGCTCACCCCATCAGGCCCTTTCACCCAGGACAGAGTGATGTTTTGCTGTAAGTCTCTCTGGGTTTGAATTAATTTATAGGGATGTGTGAGGATGGCCGAGTATTGATAGAAGTACCGATATGCTGTCTGTGTGGAGGGTGATGTCCTGTAATTTCGCTGACTGATGTACTAGATAGCTCTGTAAATAACTACTGGTTCTGCCTGAAACACGGTGTTACAATCGCTTAGTCGCTTCTTCCATAGATCTAAGGTTCTTCTCCATGCTGAAGAATTAGTACACTACCAACTTTTGTCTTCAATACGTGATCCATCCGTGTATATAGCTAGAGTGTTGCTGCTGGGGATGTTAAGATGATGCAGATGTATGTTTATACCTTGCCCTTTAAGCGCTGGGTGAACATATAGCGTCTTCACTGGCATTTCATAATTTTTTGGCTAATAAATGCCACTCATCGAAGAAGCTTGTAGGAGTGCGAAGACGAAATACCGATTTAATTACTGCTTCTTGCTCAACACTAATATACAGAAGTGTTAAACCTGCTAGGACATTAACCGATGCAGTTGCTGTTGTGCTAAATGCTTTTGTGATGTTTCCTTTAAATGGGCCCTGGTCACTGAGAAGGTGCTTTACTTCCCTCCCTTGCATCGGCAGAGCAAAGGAAATCGAAGAAATTTAGTTTTATTGAATTAATTCTTTTTGTTTTAATTTTTATGTGTGCTTTTCCTGATAGAATGTAAGTTTTTCCAGTTAGAACTTCATGATTTTTGTTTTAATGGTTATTTCTTGATTATAGCTATGAAATTAGATAGAGATATAATTTCACTTTACTTTCATTTTGTGGCTTATGTACAATACTTATAAGCACTCAATCCTCTAAGGAATCGAAAAGCGAACGCTTGAAACTCGCTACAATATGAACTGCGCAGTAATGAGAATGGCGGAATTAAAAAGACGAGAACAAACCAAAATTTTCTTCTCTTCGCGTTACTAAATCATATTAACAAAGATGCTGACGATGATATCACCGGAAATAAAAACTAAAATAACGTTAAAGAATAACTAAAGTAAACGATAACGAAAGTAATCAACTCATGACTTTGTAGGATAGATATTGATCTCGAAGCTGAAATTAAGTCCTGCAGATCTTAGTAGATAGGTTAGCAAATTATCTCTAAGTCTGAAATATTATGACAGGTCTTGAGAATGTTTAAATAAACTTTTTATTTAATCTAAACTTTTTAGCATAAAAACACGACTTGTGCTTCAGAAAACACGTCTCTTGTGGCGATGTAAATTGCATTATAACAGTCAAATAAATTTAAAAGTTGATAAAGTAACAAGACTAAGCAGTCAAATACGAGGCACGTCCAGAAAGTAAGTTCCGTTTCAATTTATCTCCGCTGCAGCTCTGCGATCGCAGTTCCGCACATGCGCAGTAGACGCTCTGTATCAAGGAGAAGAAACGCGCGCCATTTGGAGATCGCTGTCAGTCACGTACGCTTTGTTGTGCTTGTTTACAATGTCGGTGTTGATTGAAAATCCCGCCGCTTGTGAAATCAGATCTGTGGTTCGTTTTCTGAATGCGAGGAAAGTGAAACCTAGTGAAATTTATCGGCAAATTTGCGATGTTTACGGACCAAAAGCGATGAGTGATTCAATGGTGAGAAGATGGGTCCGAAAGTTCAATGACGGACGTAGTGATGCGCACGATGAAGAACGAAGTGGGCGTCCATCTTTGGTTACAGAAGAACTGGTTCACGCGATTGATGACAAGATCCATGAAAACCGAAGGTTTACAATTAGTGCTCTCGCTATGGAATTTCCCCAAATTTCACGATCACTAATGCATGAAATTGTTACCGAAAAACTGAAATTTCGTAAACTTTGCTCACGTTGGGTACCAAAGATTCTTACTGAGCAACACAAAACAAAACGGATGGGTAGTGCACTTCAGTTTTTGACCCGTTATGCTGAAAGCGGTGAAGAATTTCTGACACAGATAGTCACAGGAGATGAAACTTGGGTTTCTTACGACACCCCTGAAAGTAAGCGGCAATCAATGGAATGGAGGCACACTTCATCCCCAGCAAAGGTTAAGCCGAAGCAAATCTTGACACCTCGAAAAATGATGTGCACAGTGTTCTGGGACTGGAAAGGCATCTTACTCATTAATTTCTTACCGCGTGGTCAAACAATCAGAGCAGATGCTTATTGCGAGACACTTCGGAAATTGCGCCGTGCAATTCAGAATAAGCGCCGAGGATTGCTGTCAAAAGGTGTTGTTTTTCTTCACGACAACGCACGACCACACACTGCAAATGTGACGAAAAACCTCCTACAGGGATTTGGCTGGGACGTGTTTGACCATCCTCCGTACAGCCCTGACCTCGCTCCTAGCGACTTTCATCTGTTCTTACATCTTAAGTCTTTCCTTGGCGGTCAACACTTTAACAATGACGACGAGCTGAAAGAAACTGTTTCCAACTGGTTGAAGACACAGGCGGCAAATTTCTATGAAGAAGGTATACAAAAACTTGTGCCACGCTATGACAAATGCCTGCAATATTTCGGCAGTTATGTGGAAAAGTAGTTTAAGAGTTGTTGAATTTTGTGCAATAAATAACTTTTCTGTAGCTGTACACAATTTACTTTTATTACCAAACGGAACTATGTAAGACTACAATAGTCAAGTAAATAAGCCAGATGTTTGTTCAGTTAATTCTACCTGCTAACTTCTAAAAATTACTTCTAAATACTTCTAATTAAAAGAAAAACGTTTTAGAAGTGTTTTCCAACTATTTTTATCATTATTTCATTTTATCATTTCTACCTGTTTTTATCAGCTTAAGATTTGGGCTTTATTTTGATTCATTATTTAGCACGTTAGGCTTAACAACGTTCAATGTCAATTGTTACTGGGCAGGTCGAATTAACATTTGTTTTTCATTTCAGAACTTTTGCTTCTCTAATATTACAGATTTTCATAATTAACTCTTCTTTTTATTTTTATTTTATGTTTTCAGGGATCAATGTTCATTTGTTATTATTTTTTCACATATTCCTTCTGTTTCCTATTTTGTTTCTTTAACAGAAAATATTACAGATATATATTATACATAATATATCTA
>KK112050.1:298233-351567 GCA_000611955.2 Stegodyphus mimosarum | reverse complement strand
AAAAAAAAAAAAAAAAACCTTTACTTCGTGAAAACAAAATGGCGTCCCCCAAACAAACTGGTAGGTTGCTGTAGCAAGGTTGCTCGCCAAATTTTCGCCAAAAAACCGCCAAGTTACCATAATCCGAAGATTAACCGAGTTTTCTATTTAGTTTGCTTACTAAGCTCATTAGTTTTGCCTTTTAATTATGTATACTCTGCTTTCTTAAATACCATTAGATTTTGATACTATTACAGATTAAGATACTGCTGGAACTAAATACGTCTAAACAAGCTCTGACTTTGTTAATTCAGTTCAATTTGTTCAAAATTTCAATTAATTCAGCAGTTTAGAGAAATTTGCTTAACTGTTAAAAGGCTATCTGATAGTTTGACTTAGGCATAAATGTCGTAAAATTCTTCCTAAAGATTTAACTAGTCCTTTTACTTTTCATAGCCTTTTATGACTATTCTCAAAGAGTTATTGAAGATTTTATAACACACGAAATGTTGAGTTATTCAAAATAATACAAATTAACTGAGCGGAAAGAAATTTACATTCACCTCTTGTACATACTCGGTCTCTTCTTATGTTTGGCTGATTATCTGGTTTCTTAGGCTATAATGAATTTCAAAATCACCATACTTCCATGCAGATTACACCATACTGCATCTTTATTAACATTCATATACTGAATAAATAAAATCTAAGAAATTTGAGGTATCATTCCTATAAAGTCATAGTCTCAGACAGCGTTATCTTAAAACTGTATTCAAAACTAAAACATTTTAAAGTACTTACATTAAATCTGAGAAATTATTTTCTTGAATACTGTAAGTTTGAGAACTATTTTAAAGTAAATCTGTAGTTGGTTTGATTTTAGGAAAACTGAAACAAAATTTTATGTACCACGCGAAATTTACGTGTTTAAATTTCAACAAAATTTCTAATGCCACAGAATTATTCCAAAACATTTTCTGCCGAAAATCGATATAACTAAGGCCTATCATTTTAATGAAATCTTGAATACCGTTTTCTTGAATGGTATAAATATTTTAATTCTTTTTATTTAATTTAAATTTATAAAAAGTATTTTAATTATTTTTTAAATCTTTTAAAAATGACTTTTTTCTACTTTTAACTACTTTTTTTCCTTCCATGGATTCGCGGGTGGTTTAGCTGTAACACGTTAACTTCTCTTTGGCTTTTCAATGTCTGACCAAGCTCTGGCTATCTGAGAATCATCTATTCCCTTAATCAGAAAGTACCAGAGGTATCTGCAAGAAGCAAAGGGTTCTTGAGCGCATTTGCCGACAATATTGCTTCGTGCCTGCCGTAGTCTTAGAGCTAAGCGCTCTAATCCAATGAACTTTTTAACTTCTAGATGACTGCTGCAGTGTAGCTTCGCTTTTGTCTTTCTTTATAAATAGCTGTCATCAACAAAAATTCATTTTGATTATGCGAAAGATGAAATCCGAGATCTCTAAACAATTCATTCCATATAGATGTTTGCTCGCTTGCCTAGCTGAGTGTTTTCTTAAAACTCTGGTAATCAGTCATGTAAAGGGCTCATCAGTGACTGAGCAGCGTAATCACTGGATACTGGAAGTTTCGACTTGGATTCGAATCCAGGCGAACGGGCTGGTTGCGTGGGCGTTTTTGTGTTTTTCGACTCTCACATATGCAATTAAATTTTGTCGTGGAACTGTATATTTTATTTTTAGTCACCTTAATTTTTTAATTCATATGTCATGTCCCGTCATAAATACTCATTAAAGCCTATCGATCCCTTATCGGGTGCATGAAAAATACGATTTTGTGTATGTTAATTTTGTTCCTAATCTTACGGAAGCCAAACATTATGATATTATGATATTCCTTTTTTCTGCTAGCATGGTGATTTTCAAGCTTTCCGAACAATGGTAATTCGACCTGTCGAACGGATTCATTGTATGCTACTTTTCGCTTTTTTTTTCCGTATATCAAACGACTATACGAGTTAGTTTCCTTTAAAAAGGCATTCTTTTCGTTGATGGATAAACTGCCGTACATTTCCTTGACCTATATTTAAAAAACATAATGTTTACACTAAATCACTTCCTTGTACGGAATATTAAATTATACGCATTTTTTGCTGCATTTCATTTAAAGTTATTTCCTCGAATTTCATTAGAGATATATTTCTCATTCAATTAATTCAGTTCTCACTTCGCGACAAGATGAAAATACATAAAACCTTAAAATATCACCATTAAAAATTGAAAAATGTAGAAAAATATAAAACATAAATAAAGTTAAAACCATTTTTACAATTAAAATTAGAATTTTCTAGGCAAAAACAAGAAATTCAGTCAGCGGGCAAGAAGGCAGATATTTCGGAGCACAAAACCGAAAGTTCACTTTGTCTCCCTCGGCAAAAGGACACTGAAGCCGTAGAAACTAACTTGATTTATTAATTTGTTGTGGACGCTATGCTGAATCAATATATGTAATAATTTAATAACTTAAAGGATTCCAGAATGGATTAAGCATGATTTAATTCCCAATAATAAACGAAGATGCTAGCTCTGTTGTTGCGAAGCTTAGTTTCCTTAGATTGGCTGCAAATTCACTTCTCTGCTAAGTTCAATTGTAAACAAATATGGCTGCTATGGTGAAAGAATTAGGCTTAGCCGCACTGAAACGATTTTTAAATTGTTGATAATTGTACAACTGTTGCATTCAAGTTAACTAAAGGCATAAAAACCTTAACCAGAAGATAAGAACAACATAATTCGATCATTTTAAAGGAAAAAATGCGTAATTTACCAGCATATAAGAATAAAAAAACTGAGCTCATTAAACCAATTAACAGAGTGGGTATATATATATATATATATACTTTCGGTGTGGCCGATTGCAACCAAAAAGGGAGGTGCACATCTGCGTGTTATAGCAGTCCTATATACAAAATTTCAATGTTTTGAGGCTACTTATTTTTGAGTCATGTTAGATATATGCATACATACGTACGTACGTACAGACGTCAAAGGAAAATCTCTTCGGAATCCATTTTAAATCAATTTTATAATTCGTTTGCGGGAAAAATGTCTTTTATTCGGTCCTTACGTACAGATGTCAAGCAAAAACATCTTTAAATTCCATTCGATAGCGGTCAAAATGGATATTTTCGTTGAAATATGGTACCCGAAATTTTTCGTGATTGCAATACTTCCATTACTTCGTATAAGGAAGTAAAAAAATCTTATGCCACTTGATCTTTAATGATAGCATATTAGATAAGCTGATCTAGACAGGAATGAGTTACTGCTCACTTCGTCTAAAATATATCAGAGTAAGAATGTCATTCATGTACATATTTAAGAGCAGAGATTCTAACAAACAATCTTTCGTTCCTAACGCAAAGAGGTTTTGGTGCTAAAGCTAATTTGAAATTTTCTGTAAGAGAGGTAACTGACTTAATTACAATTGTAGGCTCGGACCGACAATTAAATTTCATTTATTTTGAACTAACCCGTCCTGTCTTTCGGGTTCCAAAAACATGACAGCGACGGTTTCCTTCAGTCCCTCGAGTCTTGGGGCAAAGTTGAGTGTCCCCGTCTGAAAACTAAATTACACAGTTATATGTAAATTATTGTAACAAAATAGAAGTCAGATTTCTTCCATATAATTTTTGCAAATTTTTTAGTGAGGACCAGGAGTGAATTAATTTGTCGATAATTTTTGGGACCACTCCTATTTTTTTCAATGTATGTGAATAATATAACAAGCTTCCAAAGGGAAAGAAACAAACCGAGCTTTAGAAAGACGTTGGAGGTATCCATTGAAAACACAAGTATTTTTCCTTAAAGAGTCTGTAGTGTTCTTTCAGATATTCTAATGTTTCTAGTACTTTATTTAGGGTTTAATATATCTTTATGGTCTTAACTTCTTTTGAACTCCTGAGTTCATTTTTATATACTTAATAGTTTAAAAGCTTTTCAGAAACCCTTGTAAATGCATTAGCAGTAATTCGCAACAACGTTTCGTGCCGACTGTAAGAGTGCACTTCTCCCATTCGGGGAAACTGGCGACCTTACGAGACTCAAATGTATTTTGATTATGAAAACGGAAAGCAAATCAATTAAAACTGACAACTACTATGCATTTATCCAGAAGCGCAGTTGTGATTGCATTACCCCAACAATGCTATTAGGAAGATAAGAAAATCTCGAAATTTCACATTTAGGAAATATATATATATATAATTTATAAAATAAATTTTTGAAAGAGATTGGTGCTAATGTTCAACGAAATTGCTCATGTATATCTACTATACTAGAAGCGATAAGCTATTATCCTATACAATAAGGCTGACAAAAACATGGAAACTGAGCAAAATACAAATAAATTTAAAAAAACTTACGCTACGGGTAAAAGGCTACAGCTGGAAGTTAATTCAAATAAACAGCCTTCGTATAAACTCAATCAAGCAGCAAATTAGTTGCTGTAAAAAATTAGTTGAACGAATTAGTTAGAAATTTGATAGTACTCTCAATCTCAATATAGGTATTATTCTGCGTTTCAACTTTATAAAGCTTTTGGAATGCTTTAATGTAACTTAAAATGGCAATTAAAAATTTGCAACATAATAATTGCTCTATTTTTACTTCCTTATACGAAGTAAAAAGAAGTATTGTAATCAAGAAAAATTCTAGTTTTCATATTTCAACGAAAATATCCATTTTGACCACTATCCAATGCAATTTAATGATGTTTTTGTTTGACATCTGCACGTAAGGCTAGAATAAAGGACTTTTTTTCTCCAAAGGAATTACTATAAAACTGATTTAAAATGGATTCCGAATAGATTATTTCGTTGCGTCTGTACATACGTATCTATGTATGTATCTCGCATAACTCAAAAACGAGTAGCCTTAGAACGTTGAAATTTTGCATATAGGACTGCTATAACATGTAGATATGCACCTGCTATTTTGGTTGCAATCGGCCGTACCAAAAGCATATAAATATACGTACACATATACCCACTCTGTTACTCGGCTCAGTGATCTCAGTTCCTTTTTCTTGTATGTTTGCAAATTCTGCATTTTTTGCTTTAAAATGATTGAATTATGTTGTTCTTATCTTCCGGTTAAGGTTTTAATTGTTTTAGTATACCTGCATGGAATATTTGTAGAATTATCAATAATTTAAAATTTGTTTAAGTGTGTTTAAGTGTCGCTAAGCCTAATTATTTTTACCATAGGGGCCATATATGTTTACATTTGAAACTTAGCAGAGTAGTGGATTTGTTGCCAATCTAGAGAAACTAAGCTTCGCAACAACAAAGACAACGCCTTCTTTTATTATTTTGAATTAAATCATACTTAATATATTATGGAATTTATTCGAGGAAATCAGTGTTTAAGATTCACTTCGTAATTTTAATATAGATATTTGGAGATTTTATGTATTTTTGCCTTGTCGCGAAGTAAGAACTGAATTAAATGAATGAGAAATACTGAATCGTCTCTGAAAAACTGTTTTCTTTTTGTTTGCTTGTTTAATTTCTTTTATACATCGTTTTAGATTTATTATAGCATTTGAACAGAACGTGTGGCAACGATTAGATAATTCTCCAGATGGTATACATAATTTTTGTGCATTCTGAGTTACAAAATGAATGAAATGTAACGCTGTTAAGTGAACCTAACGCCAGAGTCTCGCTATGGTAAACAAATATAGTGAATTTTAAAGAGTGCATTAATTCTATTGTGGTTTATGTGCTATCGACGAAGTAGATTTAATTCAATCCAATAAGTTTAAATGAAATGCAAAATTCGTATAACTTAGTATTCCATACAGGGAAGTCATGTGGTGTACACATCAGATTTTTTTGCGTTTGAAACATAGCAAAATAATGGATTTGTTGCCAATCTAAAGAAACTAAGCTTCGCAACAACAAAGATAAGGTCTTCTTTTATTATTGGGAATTAAATCATGCTTAATCCATTGCGGTATTATCATTTAAGTTATTAATTATCGTATGGATTGACTCAGCATAGCGTGGACAACAAATTGATTCAGCTTCTACGCCTTCAGTGACTTTTTGCTGAGTGAGATCAAAAGTAAACTTTCAGTTTTATGCATCAAAAATCAGTACAAGGAAGTCAGGTGGTGTACACATCAGATTTTTCATTCTTATATGTTGATAAATTGTGCATTTTTTGCTTTGTGAATTATTGAATAATGTTGTTCTTCTTTCTAGTTAAAGTTTTATGCCTTTAGTTAATGTGCATGCAATAGTTGTAGAATTATCAACAATTTGAAAGTTGTTCAATTGCGACTAAGCCTAATTTTTTTTACCATAGCAGCTATATTTGTTTACGTTTGAAACTTAGCAGAACAGTGAATTAAGTCTTTCTGCACCTTCAGTGTCTTTTTGCCGAGTGGGTCCAAAACCAAACTTTAAGTTTTATGCACCGAAACATCTGCCTTCTTGCCTGTTTGCCGAATTACTTGCTTTTGCGTAGAGACTGTAATTTTAATTGAAAAAAATTGTTTTTTTAATTTTTAACTGTATTTGACATTTTATATTTTTCTATATCTTTCAATTTTTAATGAAGATATTTTGAGTTTTTGTTTATTTTTGCCTTCCCACGAAATGAGAACTGAAGTAATTGAATGGGAAATATATCTCTAATGAAATTCGAGGAAATAAGTTTAAACGAAATGCAGGAAAAATGAGTATAATTTAATATTCCGTAGAAGGAAGTCATGCGGTGTACACATCAGACTTTTAACTTATAATAAACAATCATTTTCATTGATTTAATTCAGTTCTTTTTTTTTTTTGTTGATTCTTTTTACATTTTAAAACTTTATACCCCGGTGGTAATTAATCTAAATACAAACCCATCCTATTACAATCTTCTTAACACAATAATGTTAATTAATCTTAACACTTTTACAATACAGTTAATTAATCTTAATATTTTAGATTAATGTTAATACAATACAGTTTGAAATTACTACTACCGCATTGCTAATAATATTATGGCAACTGAAAGAAGACCAGCCCATTGACAGTTGGATAATTGTGTCATCAGAATGTATGTGGTGTAACTTAATTATGACTTCGGTTGGTTGATGTTGTTGTTGTTGGCTAATGCTCACTTGTCTGACCCTACAGTCAGCCCAAGCTTTGCCACGAAATTTCTCGTGAATTGCTACGTTTGCCACGAAGTTTCTCGTGGCAAGGATCGTAAGATACGCTTGTCGTTGGCAACAGCCTTGAGCACCTTACAGGTGACAGTACGATCAGTTCCGCCTCCAATTTAAATTCCGAGTCTTCCCTACCGCCAACCTCTCGAGAGGACTTTTGTATTGCCGCATATTTAGAGTGTCCCATGCCGCACGGACACTACACATTTACAAACATCCATGCCTTCTCAGGGATTCGAACCCGGGCCCTTTGGCACGGCAGTCAGGGACGCTAACCGCTATGCAGGTTGGGCGGCCTTCATTTGGTAACAGTTGCAATATCTTATCATCCAGGTCCCGCCTTATGCAAAGCGGAATATCATACAACCCGGTCAGAAATGTTATTTCTTTTCTGTTGAAGTTTCCAAACCAATGGTATCCTACCTATAATACCGCTTATTGTCCAGAATTTTAGAAAAAAATTTTTAAACTCTTGGGATTATAATTTATGATAATATTTTCCAGTACCTTACGCATAAACTGCATGCAGATAATTTTAAAAATTAGCTTCAAGTGATGATGACATAATTCAAGACTATAAAGTCAGTGTAGTTAATCCCACGCGTCATCACAAATCCATCTTGAAAGGCATTTAAAAGTTGCTCCAGATGTGTATTCTTTTGCTTCTGTCCGTAAGGCACAAAGACATTAGGGAACAGTGTTGTTTTTTTTTCGGTATGGGAAAAGGGTTCTCGTGTCCAGTTACATTTTACATGATGATTACCCATTCTGAGTCTGTAATCAGTCTTAAAACATTTATGCGTAATAGGTTTCCATAAGGACGGTCATAGCGGACCCAGCAGCGCTTCCGATATAATTTCTGCTTAGACCACATTCGGCATTTAAAGTCATCAAGCGGTTATTGCCTGATATTTTTATGCTTGGTTAAACGCTGCTAAATAATTCGCCACTTCTATCGATGCCAAAGGGTATCTGACCTTTACAAATAATTCTTAACACTAACAGAAGGCGAAAGTTATCCAGCTGTAAATAAATACATGAGGAAAATATTGGATTGTTGCAAATGAAATGACGATTTTAAAGACGATTGAAGAATAGATTAAAAAGTAAAACATCTGCCTCTTCGAAATAACCTCCAACAGTATTGCTCTCAACATATGGAAAGATCATTAATACCACTTTTATAGAAATCAGTGTCTTTGAAAGAGATGAAGTCATCCAATATAATTTCATAGACAAAAATGTTTCAAGTGCCAAAAGGAAAGGGTAATATGCTATAGAAATGTCAGAAGAGTGTAAAAAATCAGGCATAACTTCGTATCTCAAATTGTTGTTTTGTTCTATCATTATGCAGCTTCTGCATATGGTCTGAAACGTATCGAGTTTCCGAACGTTCCCTGCTATCTCCAAGTAACATAACATAGTTGAAAAATTTACAGTTAATGTCTGGGCGATCTATCTTATGGTTTGTAGGGGTTATGATTCGATTAAATCCTTTAATTCTCTTGAATCAATAGAGTAAGGACGATGGCCGCAGGTATTTTGTAACCTCAAACTTTCTAAGTAAAGTTTTTCAAACCAATGATTTCTTATTAATTTTTCCTTCATCGAATGCTTTATTGATGCAACCGTTACAAATTTTCCTAATTTAACTCGCTAATTGAACAAGTTCCATGATAAACCTGACGTCGGCATTATTAAATTTTGAAAGAAATGAAAAATTACAATTTTATCATGCATAATCAATTTCATATGACGTTGCCGACAAAAAATCAAAAGACAAAACAAATCTGTGTGATATTCATTCAGCTCTTTATCTCTTCCTCAACCAATAGAAACCTGATTTCATTCATCGGCCATTTCAGTTCAACGTGAAACCTAGCGTGATTAAAGGTGAAACTGTTACTGATTGTAGTTTCGTTACAACTAGTCCAACATCCCCAACGCCTTGTTGGTACGACGAACACAGTAGAAGCTGAAGTGCTGGTGTGCAAGTTAAAATATGAAGTCAAAAGAAGAGAGGTATGGTTCGGAATATGCTTTCTCACTCCTTCCACAGGAATGGCGTGGAAACTACATCGTTAATCAAATTGTTAAGCCAAAAAATTGTAGGAAATCTCAAAAGTCGAAATGGTTCGAGCAATAATATTAGCTTCCTCAATTCGAAAATTAATATTCTATCCTAACAATGGGACACAAATGAAGACCTTTTTTATTTATTTTGTTTCACATACCTAATGTGTTCCTTCACTCTGGATTGTAAAAATCCGCAAGTTTGCATTATATACGCAAGACCACACCCGCAAGGAATTTATAAATGCCTCGTGACTGAAAGTTCAGTATTTCTTCTTTTACAAATGAAAACTTAATAATTTTGACAGGCTTAAAGGAAATTTTAAAACCGTACTATTTGAAGCGTTTGGAAACGAAAAGACTAAGTTTAGAAATGAATCGTAGGCAGATGAATGGAAATGAAGTGTTCTTAGTTTGAAGACTTAACGTTTAAGGAAATGGAGAAGTTTTTAAATGTTTGCCATTGCGGGTGGGGGAATAACCAAGTTAAGGAAATATACCTTCCAGAATGTTGAGTACTTTTTCCAAAGCGGAGTGGAGTATAAATAAATATCGCAATGAACAAAAGTATAAAATGCTGCGTTGTAGATGGTACGATGTAATACGATGGTTATGTTAAGAAATAATTGGCATCCTCAAGACTGACTGTTCTAAATTTTATGTTCTCCCCCTAAGTTTATCCTTTCTCCCAAATTCGAGATCTTTCCAAATTACATAACACTGCTTGAAAAAAGGAACTAAAACCTAAAATTAACCAATCACGGCTTAACTTTACATATGCACTTTCACAGTATAAATACTGCTTCGCGAGCAGTTATGTCTTCCTTTTCTTGACTTTTGCCATGCAAGCAACTCTACGCTGATATGTCCCTTTGTTCGTTATCTAAGATGAGGTGACGTGTATATAAAAATTATTGCAATTGCTTATGATCAAAAAGTATATTGCCCGTAAAGAAATGATTTTGATGCGTCTAAACATAAAGATGATTATTCACCGAAGTTAGTTTTGTCAACATCTTCTTCCTGCCGTTTCCACTCAGCCATCACGACTACAAGCTGCTAAAAGTACCGGTGCCGTCTAAGCACTTAAAATGTCACATACACACACACACACACAAATAAGATAAAAAATATGTAAAACAAACTTCTAATTTTAATTGGCAATAGCCCCTCGTATTCTTCATTTCATTTGAGTAGTTTCTCTTTTTGTCATTAAAATAGCAACTGATCTCTAAACTGAGTCCTTTCCAAATTTATCCGTCATATCATCTTTACAACGCTGCTAATGCAAATACACTCACGTTTGTGAAAATTGCAACACCAAGAAGGAATCGTCATAATTGAATGCAATTTAATACACAGTTGAGTGGTAGTGGTACAAATAAATGATTAAATGTTCAAAGCAAACAAACAAGAACAAGAGATCAGAATCAGTATTTTGTGTGGCCACCACGCGCCGCAATAAGTGCTGCTACACGACGTGGCATGGAGTCAAACAAAGTTTGAATGTCTGACTGAGGAAGAGCATTCCATATCGTTTGTACGCGTACCCAAAGTTCGTCTGCAGACGCAACAGGACGAGGATCACGAGCAAGACGCCGACCAATGACATCCCACACATGTTCAATTGGCGACATATCCGGGGAACACGCAGGCCAAGGAAGAAGCTGTACCTGCTGCGCTGCAAAGAAGGATTTAACAATCCGAGCAGTATGAGGGCGGGCATTGTCCTGTTGAAATACAGCGCCTGGCAAGCTTTGAAGGAAGGGAACAGCTTCGGGCTGTAGAACTTCACGGATATACCGGTTGCTGTTCAGATTGCCCACAATTCGTAGCAATTGAGATCGTCTATGATATGCTATGGCGCCCCAGACCATAACTCCGGGTGTTCGTCCACTGTGGCGTTCGATAATGCACTCCGGAAGGTGGCGTTCACCGGCATAGCGTCTGACACGAATGCGGCCATCATGGTACCACAAATTAAAGCGGGATTCGTCAGAAAACACGACATGCTGCCAATCAGCACGCCAGTCTCTATGCTGATTGGCCCATTGTAGCCGCAGGCGGCGATGGTCGTGCGTTAGGGGGATCCTGTATAAAGGAGTCCGTGCGCGCAGTCCACACTGCAGCAGACGTCTACGAATTGATGAAGCACACAATGAAACACCTGTAGCTATTGACCACAGTGCTGCCAATTGTCTAGAGGAAGCTGTACGGTCCGTCCGCGCCATGCGGACCAGGTGTCTATCATCGCGAGCTGACGTCACATTTCGGGGTCCACTCCCGGATTTCCGAGTTGTCCGACACTCGTCCGTCCACTGCTTCCAAACGCGCATCACTGTGCTGCTGTTACGCTGCACACGAGAGGCTACTGCACGATACGACAATCCAGCTTCACGAAGGCCGATGATTCTCCCTCGTTCAAACTCTGTAAGTTGTTCAAATCTCGCTCTCTTTCGTCGACGAGGCATAAGTACAGATTGAGTTAACGTTTACCACTAGCAGATAACCACCGATAACCATACACGCCTCGCTACAGCCGTCTATTTATTCGGATCCATCAGCCGTTCAGAGGGCGCTGCTCAGCATACGCATGCGCTACGGATTTGCAATTCTAATCATTTGCATATCATGCGCTACTTTGCATTTCCTGAAAATTTCAGCTCACTCGCGTAAGTCCTTCATGGTGTTGCAATTTTCACAAACGTGAGTGTATGATTAAGCCAGCCAGAGAATAAGACTTCAATTGAAATAGAAACTTTTGGGGAAATCAAAACTTGACGACTCTCTCACAGGCCTTTTTCGGAATTCATTGCATTTTCCCGCTTCTCTGTTCTCTGCTAAAACGCAACGGCTGGCTTCTGTCTCTCATCCATTGTGTTTGTATTAGCATGTAGTAAATTCCAAAACTGTGAAGAAGACGTGTCTTCTCGTGAATTATTTTCTCCAGAAATATATTGAATCTACTGATCCGTTTGTCTGCAAGTTTCATCATTCTGTTACATAATTTTTGATTTTACGTGCCAGCATCATCTGCAGCCATCGATCATGATTTAAAGTATTTGCTTCTCGTTTGGGCTGAGAACTTGAGCGGATTACATCCATGCAACTTTAAGCAGTAGGGATTAATCTGGTTAGCACTGACTAGCCAGTTTCTCCAACTCCTTGAGTTTCTCAACCTTCTTTGAAACACAATGAAATCAGTTGCAACAACCTTTGTCCGAAACAGATTTAAGCAATTATATATTCTCTTAAAGGTTTCCTAGAACTAAAATAGCAGTTTGAGGAGACCTATAATTTTATAAAATATTTCACGGATAAGAAATTTCCATTCTCCTGTCAGCACGGTTCTCCCTCTTCGATCTCTGGAGATTCATCGGCATTTACCAGACACATGAAACATGACACAAAAAGCCCTTATTTACATACCTCGCCCTTTTAATTCCAGAAATACGAGGTAACCATTATAACTCAGAGCAGAAAAACAAGCGCAAAACAAGATCTTAAGTGTAAATGTCAATCGGTTTCAGGTCATTAAATTTTCAGCTTCATGGACGGAGAAGCTTGTTTTGTTTCATTAGGAAATTTAATTTAAAGTACTGAATTAATTTCATTTTTTAATTTTATGTAGCTTTCCATTAGTTATTTGAACTTTATTTATTTTAAACTTAAGCCTCGTCTCAGAGAAAAGTAATGTTATGATTATATCGGAATAGGGTAAGTTTCAAGCTATTTTATCATTTGATAATCGCCACCATGATTTAAAAAACAAAGGTGGGGGTAATGCATTTTTTTCCTGTTGCCAAGTAAGGTTTGGCAAACAAAAGTTTCTTAAGTATAATAGGCAACTAACATTGTTTGGCATTGTCTTTTTTTCAGACTTTTCCCTTTTATGTTCTATGAATAAAAAAATGCCAAACGTCTTTTTTTTACAAATTACATCTTTCAAATGCTGGTAATTCCCAAAACATTTTTTCTCTTTTGCTTTTTTTTGTAAAATGTTTTTTCTTTTGTAAGAGAGAAAAAACTTCCAAAATAATAGAAGTTTAAATGAATAAAAAATACCTATACCATATTTGCTGTCGCATTTTTCCCCTTTTAAATCAATTTTACTTCTTGGAAATCAAACATGGAGAATGATGCGAGATATTGTGCATTACTAAAAGAAGAAGCTTGAAGGAAAGCCTGTTTTCGTTTTAGTTATCAGAGTTTTCAAAGGATAGAAGAAGTTTTGCGAAGTAGTTTTCAAATAATTCACTTATCATTATGAAAATAATTTCTATGATTTTCCTTTCGCAAGGAAATTCCTTTGGAATATATCTATGAAAAAATTCCTGTTATGCTTAAGCTTGAAGATTTCTGTCTCTGTTAAAAGTTCTACAAACAAAAAATTTTAAAACGACGTATGGATAAAGGAAGAAAATTCTATTTTTATAAGCTTTTATATAAATCACTCAGGATATTATAATGTGAGTAGAATTTTGTCATCAATTCTTATCCTATTTCCTCAGAAGCTGTAGAATTTATTGCTTAAGTAACAAACTAAAACATCAGAATTTTATTGCACCATCGAATATGGCGGGAAAAAAATATTTTTAATGAAATTTGTATAAGACTTGTAACTTAATTTCTGAATTTTTGGCGAATTCGTCAATATCTCTCCCTTTTTATGCTATTTGATGTTTACAGTTTTAAACTTTGAACATTTAAAAACATATGGGATATAAAGTTTTTAAATTTTCTTAGATTATAAACAAACTTTTCGCTCTCTTTGTGAACTTTTTTTCAATGGCTAGTTACAAAGAACTAAAATCTTATAAACAAAGGTTACAAACAATAGAACCAAGAACAAAAAGACAGAAGTTATTGTCTAAACATTGAGCATTTTTGTTGTATTTATTTATATTTATTTCAATTTTAATTTAATTTTACGTTACTTTCCTATAAGCCTTCATTTCCCCTAATTGTCAACGCCAAAATATTTAAATTTGGTAGCGCGCGTGAATTAATGCAAATTCTACCTTGAGGAGAAAAGGTTTAAATACTGAGTTCTAGAAGGGAAAATTGGAGAGTGTGGGCGAGCACTGTGCTTTTGTAGCGTGAGCTTCTGCTTAGCATTTATTGCTGGTTAACGTGGCGTAACAACTATTACTTTGCTGCCACTAGATTTTCAACGCTCTTTTAGGAAACAGGATATTCTGAGCCCTGTAGAATAATTCTACTATTTGTTAATACCTTCGAAGTTTTAGTTCAGTTCTTTTTATTTGAGCTATCGCCCGAGTGAGGCGTAGTGTGTTAGCGTAAATTCGACGCATTGTGAATTTTAAAAGAGTTAATAAAAGATCTTTTTACCTTTCTCCTGTGGTATCTAAAAGCATTTCAGCTGTTACATTTCAAGATAGTCCAGAGGGTCTTACATTGTTTCCCAGTATCTTGACTCTTCTGTAAGACCACGTAGAGCCCCACAACGGAGCAGGTAGTCCCTGTACGTTTCTTCTAAAGAATCACGAAGTGGGCAAAACCGATCACTTGTAATGCTCATGAGGTGCAGGAGGGTGGCAAGGCAACATGTCCTCTAAACAGCCAGAAAATCGCAAGTGCGTTACGTCTTATAAAACAAACATGATAGAAAAATGTATTAAAAGAGCTATTTTCTACATTTTTCACAAAAATGTGTTGCAGACGGATAAAAAAACATTTGTTGTGGAAAACTGTTTTTGAGTTTGCCATCTGGACGAACTCAATGACGAATTGGCAATATTCTTTTTTGCAAGCTTTTTTTATTATTATTAATAACGTATAATTGAACTAAAAAACAAAAAACAAATAAAAAATAAAATACCAAAAAAGGTTTTTATGCAATATTTTTAGCCCAAAGGAGCGTCAGCTCAGATTAATTTCGCTTTGGCATTTTGCGTCGATCCACTGTAAATGACCGTATCACGTTTCAAACTATTGCCACCAAATATTATCGCTCCGTGTTATTTGAATTTGAAATTTGTCTTATTATCGATTTCATATTTTGTAACACTTTAGCGAATTTTTTAGCAAAAAACTCAACTATTTCAAAGCGAGCGATGGCAACACTGTACAGACAAAAAAAAATATTTTATCTCCAGCGCTCCACACTGTGTATTGGAAATTCTAAAGATATGCTCAATTTAAAATTATTTTGCGATACTGCTGTTGATTTGAATTCTATGGTTTAAGTGCGAAGAACATGATATTTAATAAATAAAGATAAGACAGAATACGTTGAAAAACATCCCTTTAAAGGCGTAATGTAAAATCTGAAAGCTTTCGGACTTTTTTTTTTATTTATTTAAAATGGATATGATAATTCATGCACTGAAAGGAGAAAAATAATTTATCTTGCAGTTTAAAGGAAGTAATAGATTAAATAATTCTACATATTTACAGAATTCATCTACAATTTTATATCATGAATAATGAAAGCTCCTGTAATAAATTAAAAATATTGGTACGGATTTCGTATTTATTTAGCTATTTATTTGGAAATTGTAATTAAAATTGCTTTATTTTCCCATGCAACGCAGACGATTTTTGAAGTGAAAGCTACGTCTGAAAAGTGAAAATAAAAGAATTTAATATTTAATAAACGAATATCTCGTAATTGCTGTTGTCATCCACAAAAACTGAGAAAAATCGAGGTTTTACCAGAATGTTCTAGTAAATAATTAAAAAGCTTATAAAAGCCGAATTTAAACACCTCATCTCAGTTGTTGTAGCTGTTTTAAGCGAACTGTTTGTTTACTTAATGCTGTTATTGATTGTAGCGATTTCGCTATGAGATAGAATTAGTTATTTGTTTTTTAGTTTATTTGTTTTTGAATTGAGTTTTGCTTAACGTTTGAGATTTTGTGAAATTGTACGAATATCTCTGAAGAAATATTTCAGCATTTTGATTTATTTCTTGGGGAAAGAATAAATTTTTGTTAACTTTTTAACGACTTGTGTATTCAATCCATAACGAATCCGTACCCACGCAACAATTTTTGGTGTCAGAAGTGGGAAGTTTGGCTTCCTGTCCAGGGATTGTACTGCCCGGGACGTGCAGTCATTGGGAAGGAGTCATATCCGCTGATGATACGGAGATGATATCCACTGCGTCTACTCTCAAAGAAGAGGCAAGAAATAAGGAAGTTTGGTATGAAGATAAAAGAACAGTAACCTAAAGGGTTTCTCATAATAGTAATATCTGTTAAGGAAGAAATGAAGGCTGTTCGAGAAAAGATTGAAGCAGGTCAAGAGGAAATGAAAAGAGAAATTACCAGCGTAATAGAAAATAAATTCGAGGCTATGAAACGTAGAATTGACGCTGTTGAAAGTAAAGTTGAACACATTGAAGAAAGAGTTTCTTCTGTAAAAGAACAAATAGAAGGGCGAGTTTCTGCTGTGGAGCAACGAATCGAAGGAAGAGTCTCTGCCGTCCAACACCAAATCGAACAACAAATTGATGACAAGGTTTCTGCAGTTGCGAAAGAAGTTGATACTTTAAAGAAATTCGTAGCGACTGCAGGAAGGTTTCAAATTTCTACCCATGCCTGTTCGTCCCTCTCTGAAGCTATCGACATATGATGAAAAGACCTCCTGGCAAGTATATAAGACTAAATTTTCTATAGTTGCGGAAGCAAATGGATGAAATTCCCAAGCTAAGGCCTGTTATCTTGCCGCTTCTCTAAGAGCAAGAAAACAAACGAAACTTCAGAAAACAAAAGGCTAGATTTCGAAGTTCTGTCAGGAGCTTTAGAGCTGCGTTTTGGAGAGAAGTGTTTAAAAGATTACAGCAGGCTTCAATTAAAATCCCGTCAACAGAAGCCTACGGAAACACTCCAGGAGCTCGCCAAGGATCTTGAAAGGCTGTCCCATCTCGCCTTTTCGGAGTGCCCGACAGAAATAAGGGAAATCCTGTCCCTGCAGTACTTCATCGACGGCATCCGGGATCCTGAAATACAGAAAACACTGCGAATGGCAGATGCTATAAAAAGCGCCATGAAATTTGTGGCAGCTGAGCAAGCAATTCGTAGAGATCACCACCCAGTCAGAGTCAGTGAGAAGTCAGTGCCTAGTCTACCGAGTTGAGAGGTAGCGTTTCGTCTAGCGAGCTGATAGTTAGTCAGTGAGCGAGTGTCTCGTGGTCTAGTTCCGAGCTGGTCGTCGAATGCATCGAGAGAGTTTCTTAGTGCATCGCGAGTTAGTGCATTGCCGAGTTTCATCTTAGAGTGTGTTGAGGTCCGAGAACAACCGAACCGAGTCGGGAATAGTACTCTAGTGTATCGTCGAATGCATCGCGAGTTGTAGCGTGGAGAGTCTCGAGAGTGCGTAGAGTTCCGAAAACGACTGAGCAGAGTTGGGAGGTGTACTCTGGTGCTTTGCCGTAAAGCTGTCGCCACAGTTATAGCCGGAAGGCTGTGTCTCTGGTTGTCTCAGCGTGTTTACAGTAGTTCTTCGACGACTGTAAAAGTGTTTTTGGAGCTGTCTTGAAAAATACTAGCCAATAAAGTGTGTTTCGATACTCCATCAAGTAGTGTCGTCCTTATTCACTCCAAATCCACGAACCCTTTAACGTACGTTCGTAGGGAGAAGGAAGAAAAACGTAACAATATGATAGCTTGTACATTTGACAATGGAATTAAGCTAATATATTCCGTGAATTAGGCGAACCACGCTTTTATTATTTGCGATATAAAATTGTAGATGAATTTTGTAAATGAGATAATTATTTAATCTATGGCTTTCATTAAACTATAGCATAAATTATTTTTCTCCTTGTGCGTTAATGACTACATTCATTTTAAATAAAAGCTTATTGTATAAAAGTCTTTTTTTAATTTATGGAGCTAGGAAGGAAATTGAGAATTGTGTAAATAGAATGAAAGCAAGAAAATAAATTTTAAAGGGCGTGAAAAATAAGCGAGAAAGCATAGTAATTCAACTTATGAAAAGAAATATGTCTGTAAAATTGAAATTTTAATATTTTTCCTTATTTAAGAAAACTTTAAACTCTTATAAGTCCAATAAACTCATTTTAGACTTTTAAATGTTATTAAATCTTATTATTATTTATAATTACTTTATTTAAACCTAATTTTAAGCCACAACTTAAATAATTCTTTATTAAAAGCCAAATGAATTAACAGCTGCCACGCATTATCCTTCCTGTGCTCACACGGCCTACAGTTTATTACTTCAAACAAACTGCATCAAAATAATTAAACTTATCAAAATAATTAAACTTATTATTTGAAATATATTGCTTATATTGATATCTTGCTATCTGGATGATCCTGGTCAATTTCCTGCGTTTCAACAAGTAATGCAATATCAAGGTCAATCGCCTTTAGGGCACAGTCTAATTTTCAAAACGCCTGTAACTTTTAAATTACTTAGAGACAAGGTTGACAGCACTTGAGTAATAAGCAACTTGGGAATGTGACATGATGGCTTTGCTTACAAATTGCCTGTCATGATATGCAAATCTTTTCATTCAAGAGAAAAATTGTCTCCTCTTCAGTAGTAGAGTCACTCATGCTGCATGCATTACTATTCTTGCTGTAAGCATTAAATTCAAATTATTATTATTCATTTCATTAATGATAGCGAAGAATATGGCTGTCTGTCAAAATATTGAAATACGTCATTCAGGGAAAGGGGATTGTCTCAAAATAAATGCATAATGTTGCAATAGAACATGGAAAAAATTTCTGTGATCATTTAGTTAACGAAAATATATTAGAAAATGTTATTTTAAAATATAAAATTGCCTTGAAATAACCTAGTCTTTCGTGAGTTTTACCTTCTCAGTTTACACGTTTTTTTAATTTAATAATTTGGTGCTTGTTTGCTAAATCTACTTGAAATTTAGTTAAATAACTCTAAGTTTTATGAGTGCTATTGATAAATTTCTCTCCATACACACAAAAAAAAGGAAAATTGATGTCATAGAAGAATCTTTTCCATAAAATATCTCAAATACTTAGCTTTGATTAATCTTCTGAAATACTTAGGATTAATTGCTTAATTCTTGTTCTTGCCTTTCGATATTTCCCATTTCCTGTTTTATATTCTTTCTGAAGTGCACGTAATTTGGATATTAGCCGTATAAAATGGTAAGATAGTTTTACAGTATGTCTAATAAGTGTTGATTAGACAATGTTATGATACCTTTTCTTATACCCTATTGCCGCACGCGCATACAATAAAATCAGTGGAGACACATGACAATGAAACGTCTGTCGAATAGAATCTCTGCTAGGGAGAACTATGAAGGTAAGCATACAGTCCTTTCCTTCTTATATGAAAAGCAATGAGAAGAGGATCGAGGAGTGGAGAAACCATTGTCTGAATCACTGAGTGAAATTTCTCAGTATACTTGATCGCAGGTCACATGATAACTTATGGAACTTTTCCCGATGACAGAAACTAGATAAAGGAGTAACATGATACAATAAATATGAAGAAAAACATACAAGATGCCTCAGTACCTCAGTAGTAGTTAAATAACGTTCCTACTTTGGCACGTCATTCTCACGTGCGCATTCTCCAAGGGTAGGGAGATGATGATGGTTAGACTGATCAGTTTTCTCTTTTTATTTCTAATATTTTTCTAAAATATCTTGCATGAAACAGTTCTGTTAGTAATGACGAAAATATATTTCAAAATAATTTTAAGGTCTCGTTCTAGAAAACAAAGTATTTAATAGTTTCTATTCCACTGATATTAAATAAAAGACCTGTTTCAGTATGCGTGATTTTATGTGCGTGTGTGCATAACGAAACCTTTCGGAAGAAAGATGCTTAAGCATAAGTTCTGGCTCAGAATTTTATGTAACAATTAAACTTTTATTAAAATTGTTTAGACTTTGTGGTCATTAGTTTTCTTAGAGTAAAGAATAAATATTGCTTTTATATTTAAGCGTAAAACGAAATATTTGCAACAGTTTTTTTTAATTTTTAAATGTAAAATTATATTTTTATATATCCCTGCTAAAAATGCCCCATATAAACCAGTAAAATTTTTTATGGGTACCCATAAAATTCTGTAGGTTTCTGTTGACTTATACTGGTTTCTGTTGGTCTCTGTGGGTTTTTCTTACTGGTTTCAAAATGCCCCATAGAACCAGTAAAACTTTCTACTGGTACCCATAAAATTCTGTTGGTCTCTACTGACTTTTACTGGTTTCTATAGATCTCTGTGGGTTTTTCTTACTGGTATCATCTGACACCATACAACCAACATCAGTTTAAGAACTTTCTTCTGGTTTGTATTGGTTTATATTGATTTTCACTGGTTTTCTTACTGGTATCAATATAATAGAAATAGATGCCAAATAAAACTTCTGTTCGTTTATATGGGTTTATTCTAATTTTTTAACTGACGTCAATAAACTTCTTCTAAACAATGAAATTAATACTGGTGTCAGTAAACCAAAATTCATTAGTATTCTTGTTGTCTACTGATTATTTTAAATTATTTATTTATTTACTTTTATTTCGTTTATTTGGATACTGTTGAAAATAAGGTTATTTCTGTTTTGTAACCAACAGAAAGCTGTAAAATTTAAAAAGATACAGTGAACCCGCTCGTCTCCACCTCTTCTTTAAGACGATCAGTCCTTCTAAGAATGAAAATATAATCTCTTTAAGACATCAGAGTAACCTAGAAACAGGTGGTCGCAATATAGGGGAGAGATTTTAGGGAGTGTTGTTACTGTGTGTGTTCATTTATTTGATTTCTTAAAAACTTTTGTCGGAAACAGTAATCATATACACCACGCACAGCGAGGTCTCTCTAAGGCGACCAGCCACACATAAAAATGCATCTTTCCAAGTGGTCGTCTTAGAGAGGGGATGCTCAATACCATTATATACTTATATTCTCAGAAATACGTTTATCTTTTAGTTAGAGGTGGTCGTCTTAAGGAGTTTATCTCTACGAAATGAATTTCTCTAAGGCGACCAGTCACACTTCCGGAATTTTCTTTGCGGGTGGTCATCTTACAGAGGGAATATTTCAATACCAAAACATACTTATGTTTTCAGAAAGACTGATCTCGATCGGAGGCGGTCATCTTAGGGAGGTAATTTCGCCACGAGTTGGTTCTCTGAATACACACTTATATATGCATATATCAACATTTCTGATATTACAAATAAACACCGGTATCAACCATCATCTCTTTAACACGACCACATTTAAACTATTTTTCTCCGTGTTAACGCTGAAGTGAGGAAAAAAATTCCCCTCCCTCCCCCGATCTCAGAAGAAGGAATATGGCGCCGTTCTTGTTAATGTTGTTATGGGATGTTTGTGATATTGTCTTGGTGGTTAGTAGGCTGCAGTCATGCAATAAATAATTTACAATATTATAATTTTTACTATGTTTTACTGTTAAGATGTTGATAATGAGAAATAAAATAGCAACATTGACTGTGAATATGAAATAATATGAAAGGAAATAACAGTAAATTCATGCACGTGTAATCGCGTCTAATGCATTCAGCGAACTATTTTGACAGTTAAATAGTTCTGAAATGGATTTTCTGTGAATGAAATTGATTTTCCATCTTTACTTTTATCCTAAAAAGCAATGTGCTTAAAGACTGAAAAGTGATAATTTTATACTTGATAATTTGGCTCAGTGTGTTTACATCAGATGCCCATTGCATTCTACTAAAACTGCATTTTTGAAAATTTGTTTTTTGATTATAATTTAGATACACTTTTTAAAGCTTGTTCGCGTAGATCTTTATCATTTGAATATTATGTACTAATAAATTTGAGCATACCTGCCAAAGATATATGCCATATTAAAAAAGATCTTCCAGGATTCAATTTTCAATTTTTCGACTAATGGGATGTGGTTGAGCAGAAAGAATATTTCTTTATGTCTTGAAAAATGTACTCATTATACTTCGCAAACAAAAAAGGTAAGTTTTTTTTAAATGAAGTAAACATTGGAACATTTAATGTGTGTGTTACTTATTGAATGAGGTAGGCAAGACATACAAGCCAAGGAATCTTTTTTGCATTACTAAAATTGTGTGAAAATTTAGAGGATTATAGTAGCTTACATTGTTTACACATTTTTTTGTCTTTTTTGTCTATATTTCTGTGCAAGTATGAACTAGAACCACATTGTTACATTAAATATATTGTGCTATTTTGTTAAAACGCATACAGTAAAACATTTTTATGCATATTTTAATTTTCATCATTATTAATTTCATGAAGAAAATTTCAAATTTTTTTTTCATGAATTGCTTTTGAAATAGAGTTGGGAATAATTAGTAGAGTTTATGTAATATTAAATGTGCTAGTCTTGGGAAAATAAAATATAAATTATCTTTGGAAAAAAATTGCATTAAGTGAAACCTCATATAGTAGTTATTTTCTTAGATAACCACCTCTGACAGCGACACATTTGTCAGGAACATAATTAAATAACAGTACTTAAAATCACCGATAGTTTTATAAGGTTACAAGAAACTGGTATTATCTGGAATTATGGAGTTCATTGTTTTAGGAAAGTTTCACTGTATAATCAATTGATTCAGGTACAGTAATTTTTACGTGGATATGAATTTTGCATAAGTAATTGAAAGATTTTACAAGACAGTTAAAACCAAAGCTTTTCAAATCATGAGTCTTGTATGGGCATTGTTTTCGCATTACTTTCAAATATAGTCAGAGTAATATTTAAACATTATTTTCTTAATTATGCTGTGAAAATGCTCATTACAATTTTCTGCACTAAATTTATCTGGTTGTACGGATATTAACATAAAAACTGTTTGTAAACAAATGTGACTATATGTGCTATGTCTGCTTAATTGTGATGACAGTAATTTTAACTGTGTGTATAAGGCTGTGTAGAAGATTTATTTATATTGCTAAATACTGCACTCTATGAATTTCATTTGGCAGTCTAAATACAAGAAATGCTCAGCACTAAATAGTATTTTTATAGTATATAATCTATGGTCAATAGCTATCTTTTCAGTATTTTAAATTTTACTTTTTAATTTTACTATTTAGAAACCAGTGGTCGAGCGGTAAAGACGCTGAACCCTGGTAGTTCGGTCCGGGGTTCGAATCCCGCGAACGGGCTGGCTGCATGGGCGTTTTCGTGGTTTTCCCCATGTGTAACGTGTATACGAGCCAGGTTCCCTTAGAAAGTCCTCCACGAAGGCATCCCTCCCTTTAGGCAGATAGCCCTGGTGTGCTTTGCCATAATTGAATAACCTAACCTAACCTACTATTTAGAAATTTTACAGTTCAAAATAATATTTCTATACAGTTTTTAAAGGATTTTTCTGCAATATAAATGTAAACAATTTATACCTAAAATACTGACTTAAATTTATTCCAATAATGCATCGCTTTAATTAAATTTATGTTCCTTGGAGATGATATACGAAATACCTTTTGTAATAATAAATTATTTACTTATATATATGTACAATTTGAAGGTTAATTATTAAGCATTTTTACGTCGAAAACTACATGTTGTAATACCTATTACGTTATAGATTTTATTTATAGAAAGTTTGTGGAAGATTATACAACACCAAAAGTGAGGTACAGATATTTCCTCAATTCCCGAACTGTGGATTGAGAATCGGTATTTGTTGAGCCTTGTAAATTTTTTTAAGTTTGTTTTGTTACAATATAATTTATTGCATTTTGGGCATTATTAAGTTTATTATATTCTTATATTGATGTTTCATTTATATTCTGACAGATACAGGTAACGTTCAAAGTACTGTAAAAAGACGGTCGACACAGTATTTGTATATTATTATTTCTTCACTACATTATATTCTAGGATTGAAATTCCACGCAAAGCATCTATGTGTATGTGTGTCATAATAAGCTGCAGGGTGTTGCTATCAGTGGTAAGGGAGTTTTAAGGAGATAGGTAACTTAAAATTTAAGCAGATGTCAGGAAGTACCATCCTTTGGCAATACATTTCTCATTAGGTGTCAGATTGTTAAACAAGCTGATGTGATTAAACTCCATTGTTAAATTTCCCAATTATATACATATATAATCAAAGACATGATTCGCAACCATCAAATGATATGTATATATATCGATATATATATGTACATACATACGTATATCATTCGATGGTTCTGAATCATGACTTTGATTATTATCTTTCTATTATTTTCAAAATTATATAAAGGATGTTTTAAATTTGATAAAGAGAATTTATATAAATATTAATATGTTTATAGGTTCTGACATGGGACAGGGGTTTGTAGGCTTCTAGATATTTATAAAATTTTATAAAGTTTCTTCGCATTGAATTTTAATTAAAATCACTCTGTGTGCTTTCCCCCATTTAGTTCTGTACGTTTCATCACTGCTAATTGTGCACTTCTACTGGTTTATGCTTATAATTATTAGTTTTTATGGAAATTTGATCTACACTTCTATTTTTGTGTACTGTTTTTTATAGGAATTCTGTGTATGTATATTCCACTATGGTCTAATTCTAGTGGTTTTGCTTATGGGTCTACTGTTTTGTGCAATGATTTTGCCAATGGGTACCTGTATTAGTCTGTAGATTTTTGTGTACTGGCTTTTACAGAGATTTGGCCTGTGGGTATCCGCATAGGTCAGAGTTTTTGTCTACTAGTTTTTATGGGAAATAGACCTACGGGATATCCATTTTTTTAATGAAGATTTGGCGTATGGATACGCATAAAATTCTGGTTTCTGTCTATTGTTTTTACAGGGATTTTGTTTATAGTACCCATATGTTCTACAAGTTTCTGTTTATGGGTTTTTTACGGTGATTTGGCCTACTGGTACCCGTACAGTTGTACGGGATTTTACGGGAATTTAGCCTATGGGTACCCGTACAGTTGTCCGGGATTTTACGGGAATTTAGCCTATGGGTACCCGTACAGTCATACGGGTTTTTACGGGGATTGGGCCTACGGGTGTCCGCATAGTTGTACGGGTTTAAGTTTATGGCTTTTTATGGAGACTTGGCCTACGGGCACTTGCAGAACTGTACGAGTACCCGTAGGCCAATTCCCCGTAAAACATTTTATCCGTTTGTACGGGAAGTTTTTAGCAGGTATCTCATGGCACAATTTTTAAAATTGTTTTACTTCAATTTAGTTAAATGTACCTAAATCCACATAAAAGTAAAATCAATCACAGGCGAAATAGGTATTTCCAGCTGTGCTAAAGCTCACTTTACATCACTGGCTTTTTCAAATGCTTTGCTCTTGTATATTTTTCGATCGATAAAAGTAATTTGAAAATGACACAAAAACATTGTAGAGTCATTAGAATTTTTTTGAAACAGGAGTCATGTAAAATGAGCAATGCCCATGCCGGGACTCGAACCTCTCGAATACGCGCCGAGTGTGCTGGCTATTACACCACGAAGGTATGCTAAGAACGCGGGAGAAATACCTTATAACATATATAGCGAAAACATTATTCAAAGTTTTTATTTAATCAAATGATAGAAGAAAAATATGACTTTAATCGTAGAAAAAAGAGTACAGAATAGATTACAAGATTGTCTGTGAAAAACAGTCTGACAGAAAACCTGTGTTACTCTGCGCTGCCAAGCATACAATTTCGCATTTCAAAATCTTTCATTTTCTCTAAGTTTGCTATGCAAAATTAATTACAAACCAAATTACAAAGCTCACGTTTCATTGTTGAAACTGTGTTCGCATTTCGATGGCGAAACCAAAGCAGATAGCAAAACTTCAGTTTTCGATGCGGAAGCAAGTGCAGGTGTAAACGCAAATAACCCAACGGATACAATCTCTCCTCCCTGCATCATAGTCCTTAGCGTTTCCTACTACAGAATCTCAAACATCATATCATCATCGTTGACATTATATCTAAGTCTTCCAATATAATCGTCTATGTGATTAGATATCCCAAACATTGTAAATTCTGTACCATATAAACATAATATTCTGTACCATAAAATCCAAAAGCTTTCAGATTTTACATTATCCTCAACGGGACTTTTTTTAACGTTTTGTGTGCTACCTTTGCTTATTAAATACCATGTTCTTCGCATTTAAACCATAAAATTCAATTCAACAGCAATATCGCAAAATAATTTTAAAATGAGCATATCTTTAGAATTTCCGATACACAGTCTCGCGCGCTGGAGATAAAAATGTTTTTTTTTTCGTAGTGTTGCCATTGCTCGCTTTGGAATCTTTGAGTTTGTTAATCAAAAATTCGTTAAAGTGTTACCAAATATGAAATCGATAATAAAACAAATTTCAAATTCCAATTTCGGGCTTCCAGATGCCTATATTCGGGTGAAAACGTGCGTTATTAAAATTTTGATGGTTCTAGGTACCGTCGTTATCACAATGCGAGAAACATACGTACATTTATGCAGATTCTTCATTATTTATTTTTTTAATTGACTAGCTAGGAATAAAATCAGTGTAACTGAAGAATGAAAGCTTGGTTGAAGTTCTTGAAGTCCTTGAGGGAATTATTTATTGCAAACTTAGTGCAAAAGCGATACAGTGAAATAAATTCATGCAACCAGTGCATCCTCACCAAATGGCGAAATTTAGGGAATTTTAAAATTTAAGGCAAAAATTTTAAATTTACAGAAACACCAAGCAGCAAAATTTAAGGGTAGAGAAATTTTTAGAATTTAGGTAAGGTACTGTGTGTCTAAAATTAGGGTAGCAAAATTTCTAGAATTTAGGGTGGCACCGGGCAGCAGAATCTAAAGCAGAATCCTAACTTTAACCGTGTTTGCAGCTTAAGACTTACCACAAAGACAAAATTTTTCGAGTTGAGAGACAAAAAATTAATTTTAGTTTCTGTTTTAACCAATAATGGTGCTGCACCAATAGGTGGACCACGCTGTAAATAAAATGAGTACAGTTAAGAATTATACAGCATTTTTTTTTCATGTACGAGCATATTACGATACCACTAACAGTGTAACAGTTCAGCTTGTGCTCTCAACTAATATCATTCTGTAAAGATTAAAATTTGCTCGTTTTCCCAGTATAAACAATGTATTCTGTCGAAGAGAAACTGAGTCGATCTTTGAGATTTTAAATGCAAACCGCACTCTGCTTCACCAATTGTCTGATTTCATAGACCTTTTTAAAACGTCTATAAATTTATCAGAAAACCTGTTTATAATTTTATGTTCTTTATCTGTAATTTTTGGGCGATTTATTTCTTAAACTAATAAGCTTAAGGTAACTGTTTGCTTAAAATACTTCCAGTCGTAAACTGGAATTATATGTTTTGCACATTTTCCTGCTTTTAAAGTAAGAAAAATATTCTACTTTTGCAAAACTGGACAAAGCTGAATTTTAAATATAGCTTTTTTTCCCTCCCCCTTTTCTTTCCATTTAGAATTTAGACACGAAATTCGAACAATCTCGGTTTCTGTCATTATTTGTAAAAAAAATTGTCTGCCAATAAAATCCTTTTTGCTGGTGCTTATTGTTTCTTGTGAGGCGATTTCTTGTCTTGACAAAATATTGTCACTTAAGGAAAATGTTTGCTACAAGTTAAGTGCATAAGAGATCCAGTGAAATAAAGGAAAAATTTTGTGTCAAATAATTCTTTTCTTTATTAAATGAAGTATATAAGTTTATCTTACTTGCGATGAAATAATACCATAGGTATTTTTTACATTGTTTGGCTTTCGGTTATAATTAGCCATTTAAACATTGTATTTTATTCTGTACATCATGAATTTAGTTACTGGTATCAGAACTGATCAGCTTAAAATAATTTTAGGACTTTAAGTGTAATTTTGATATGACGTATTGAATTCAAATTTATAAATACAAACATCGTAACTTTTTTTTCAATGTGATAATTGCAATTTTGTAAATTTTCACATTTTTTGCAATTTTGAGATTCTTATATTTTTACTTCCTTGTTCGAAGTAAAGGAAGTGTTGTATCTTGAAAAGTTTGGGGTATCATTTTTGGGTATCATTTTTCGGTATTTTGGGTATTTCAACAGAAACATCCATTTCCACTGTTTCCAAATTCATTTGGACAATTTTATTGCGTGACGTCTATACGTTCGGAAAGGATAAAGAACTCTTTTTTTTTCCAAAAATAAATAGTAAAGTGGATTCAAAGTGGATTTTTTTGTGACGCCTGTTATGTACGTACGTAGGTATGTATGAATGTATCTCGAAAAATCAAAAAGGATTAGAGTGTTGAAATTTTGTATATGGAACTGCTATAACGTCTAGTTGTCCACCTCCTTTTTTATAGCAATGTGTAGTACTAAACTATATATATATATATATAATCAGTTTCAAAGTGAAGTAAGAACATTTATCCGGCTTAAAAGTCCTTAATCGGCCTTTATGTTCACAATCGTTTGTCGTAATCAAATACTTCCAATTATATAAGTGTTTTAATTGATGAAAATTCATGTTTTGACAATATCAAGTTTAAAAAACTTAATTGCCAAGGATAACGAAATCTAACTGCATACATAATGACAGTTTATATGGGTAGTTAGTCTAGCAATATTTAATACCAGTTTATTGGTGATCTAAAAAGAATATTTAATGAGGGATCGTGCAAGGAAGTCATGTGGAGCACATCAGATTTTTTTATTTAGTACTAATTACCGAGACTACATCTTATTAAAACAAGAGGTGCAAATAAAAAGCACTTTGTCATGTTAATAATTTATGAGAAACACGATTTAAGACATCATCCTGTTTAGTTCTATATTAGTTAGCAGGGTAAAGTAATAGGCATGGGTAAAATAAAAGTAATGTTGCTTTGAATTTGTGCATATGCTTTATTTATATGGGACACCAACCGTACTGATCGCTTAGCCTCCCTAAAATGCTGAAGTCGGGCCTGGTAGCAAACATAGGCTATCTACTAGCCCGATACCAATGGTGTGCGCTCGAATCCTCTTTACAGTGCTTTCTTGTAAACGAACGTCCTTCCGCACTTCTCACGGCTACCAAAATCCGTCCACCCAGCTTGGTGCACTTCGGACAATATTCGTGTTGATGAGACGGCTGAAAAGCCAGTGGATTCGACCATTCCCGAAGAATCGGTTTCGAGCATGAATTCAGCAATTGCAAACGGGTTGGGGGGAAGGAGATTTTATGATTGCCAAATTATAAAATATACTACGGTGTAGGATTTATGAAACTGAGGAGTCTACATCAACTAAAGCTGGATTAATTTACGTTACCTGAAATCAAATTAACTTTAGGGCCCTTCATCTTAAAATACAAGGTTTATTATTTTATATTCCACTTTGATATGACTGTGCTTTGAATCCAGAAAAGATACTTTGGAACTCCTTTGAACGCAATCTTTTTAAACGATTGCAACTACCTTTCATAAACCCGCGTCTAATCATGGTCTAATGCTGTACTCGAATATGCAAGAGAGAATAAATGTGGCGCCATCTATGAAGGTGAAATCACATTAATTGCAAGCTCTTACTTCAATATAAGCAGATAGAAAAATTGTTAGTTCAATCTTTCTTGCTATTTTTAACCGTTCTTTAAATTGTCATTCATTTTTAAGAAAACCCTAAAATTTATTCAAATGTATTCGTCAAATAAGGCCTTTGCAAAGAGTAAATTAGGTAAAAAAGAAATTATTAGCTGTCCAAAAAAAAATTAGCCGTTTTTATTCAATTACGATATTGCCTTCCAAATTAAATTGTCGTAAGATAATTTCTGAATTTAATCCGGCTTTTTAGAACTACACTTCTAAAGTAACCTTATATATATATATACAGTTATAATATAATACTATGTTAAAAACTAAGTTTAATTAAAAATTAAGTTTTTATAAAGAAATTTTGCCATTACATAAAATAAATATTTTAAATTATATATACATATATATTCTTTCAAAGTCTTCAATCACATGCCGAAATTATAGTTTATTTGATGTTGCGTCAATATCCTAGGATAATGAGTTCCACTACTTGCTGCGCTATTTGGAAATTCAAATAATATTAAATTCTACAGTATATATTTGCAATGTGCTTTCATGATCTTCTTTAGGTATAAAATGACTAAATTGTGGTATGTTACTGTGAGGCGTACTATTATTTGGGAGAAATATTTCCAAACTTTTTTCCATTTGTTTTATTTTATAAGTCTAAAACTACTTTATTTTTATGTCTGCGATTGTCCGACCAGACAATATTGCAATTTAATGAATTGGAAATGATAAATGAAAGACACGAAAGGTTATTTTGAAAGAGCAAAAGGAAAGTGCATATTACAGAATGCCAAAGAAGATTGATAAAAGATATAGACACGAATAATTAAAATTAATTTAAATATAAAATTAAAGTAAAATGCAACTGTAATATATAAATAAAAATTGGTTAAAAATCGCACTCAGTCAAATAATTCGTAAATATCTGCGAATTATTAAGAAATAGGAGAGAGTGGGGTAAGACCGAAAAGAGGGTTGTAACCGGGTACCTTGATTCTGGAGTCATAAGATGTGCTCTTTAGAGGACACATTCTGAATTACACTCCACTAGTCAAGAAGAAGAAACAGCCATACTTGCCTGCTGATGTTGCTAAATTTGCGGAATCTATGCAGATGGATTTCTTTTTTGTTTGTTTGTTTTGTTATCAACTTTTTAATGTTCTTTTGTTTCTAGACTATCCTTATTTGTTAGTCATTGCAGTCATGAAAACTATGTTTAGCCCAGCTAATTAGATGATTACTAAGGGTATATACCTTAATAAACAATGAGGATTTAGTCCAACAATAGAGTAATTACGTTTAGTTCTTATTACTTCTGCGCTCTGAGTAACAATAACAATTGTATACCTGTTCCGCTATTGTTCAGATGGCGTCATAAAGTTTGTCGTCATAAAGCTTTTTGGTTTAAGGCATGAAAGTCATTAATTCTATTCACACCTGTTTAGCAGAGTTTAAGCCATAATTAGAGAAGGAAAAATTGCGTGTGCGTAAATGACTCAGCAAAACCAACGACTGGCGTTTGCTTCGCTGTGATTGATGGTTATTATTCCAACTTGGCATAAAATTGAAAAGTTAGAACTTTTAGGCAAAACCCTTAAATCAGTTTTGGGAATTTAGCAAGGTTTAGTTGTTTAGCAGAGAAGCTCGGCTTAAACTTGTAATGACTTTAGAATCGCCGCTTGAACGAAGCTTTAGGACCACAATACATAACAGTCTTATTTGATTACCTTCATTTTGTGCAGTAGCCGGGGGCTCGCAAAGATGAAAGCACCCCGCAAGGAGTGGAGTGAAGAGTTGATGACGGACCGATCATCCCCCCCTCGGATGGCCGAAGCCATTAAACTCTGGTACAGCATAGGCTGCACCTTTCGATTGCATAAACCGGAGTATCGTACTTTCCGGTGTATAACGTGCTCCGGTATATAACACACATCTGTAATTTCAAGCTACACTTCTTAATTTTTATGTATATTCGCCTTATAAAGCGCACCCAATTCTTCACGAAGAAACCTGAAAAATACGTTTGCCATGTTCTTGTCTTTATCTTTCAAGCAATGGTATATCAAATTGACAACCGATAAGGTGAGCAATATATGTGTCGGTTAAATGCTTGAGACAGTAAATATTCCTGCAAAGAGGGTGAATTGTATTCAATGAATGCAGGTGTCCGAAAGAATGCTATTGTAGGTTCTCGAGAAAAGGGAGACATAATGTGGAGTAAGAGTGCACTTCCAACTCGTATGAATTTGTGGAGTAGAAGTTAATTTTTTTAAGTCATTTGAAGCCGTTATTTTGAAGTGAAAATTCGGAGGTATTAGCAAATCGCATTTGCTTTGGTTGAAATACAGTTAATCTAGTATTCCTTTTAGTAGTAAATATGGCTCCCACGGAAAGAAACACAGTGTCGGTCTCAGATTCAAAGCCATTCATTTTGCTAAAGAAAATGGAAATCGTGCTGCAGCAGTGGTGTTTAGTTTTAGTGAAAAATGGAATGGATGATGATGATTATTTATTTGTAGATCAGAATAAAAAATGATGTTGAATATGAAACAGAATCTTTGCTGTGCCTGAAGACATAACGGAAAACAAAGAGACGAACTTTTCATGTTATCTGGTCATGAAAATTTTTAAGTTCATAAGGTATGCCATTTCTTTTAAATAACTAGCATTTAGGTACATATAGAAACTATTTTTTATGCTCATTCCTTATTTTTAAATCTATCATTTTTATACCCAGCGTATAACGCGCACCCGTAAATTTCGATCTTATTTTTTGTATTGAAAGTAAGCGTTATACTCGGGAATATATGGTAGTTGGAATCGTGTATTTTATGGGTTCAGAGCTCTGATTAGCATTCGGGATAAGACAGGGTACACCGAGCGGGACGAGATCTGCTACTAGTCGGTCTTGCACCATCATCTTCTGGATTTAAGTAAGCAGAAATTTTTCGTATTGGTTTCGAAAGTGCATCGATTATCGATTAATCAGAGTTCTCTAAGTTGTAGAGACATTAGGTTATTTAGTAGCAGGAGACATGAAAAATATGCAATTCCTTCGCCGGGAATCGAACCACGGACCTCTGAAATACCGGCTCAGTGTGCTGACCATTACACCACGAAGGCACGCTAAGAATGTGGGAGATATACCTTATAAAGTCATCGACTGAAAAACCAGTCCTTTTGATTTTGGATTGCCACCTCATCCATACGAAGGGAATGGAACGTGGCACAAGAAAACAAACAATGTTATTTTGTTGTGCTTCCCTCCATATTGTTCCTATGGAATGCAGTCGCCAGACGTGACTTTCATGGCTCCTTTGATGACTCTTATCAATAAGCAATATATCAGTCGCTCGCTACACATCGACGAAGGGATGCCTTTATTCAACATGTTGCCAAACTGGTGTGTTTTTCTTAAAACGCCAGTGATGCAGTAAATATATTCAAGTAAAAAGGAATTTATCCGCTAAACGGAAATATTTTTCCTGGTAACTTGTTTGCACCTTCGATAACAACAGATAGGCCTGTTTTAATAAACGCAACTACCATTCCGCCAGAGCATTCATTTTCAAAAGCAAACCCTGTTCTAGAAGAGAACTCACGCCCAAGAACAAGTCTCGTTTTAGAAGAGGATCCAAACGTTGCTTTAGAAATGCCGAGAAAGCTTGAATTTCGATCTAAGCGCAAGTCTCTTTTAAAAGAGAAGAATGCCGAACAGTTTCCAGATAAGTTCTGCTGTTCTAAAAGTTTTCTTCCGTTCTAAAAGTTTGGAACTACAAGTAACTGTTTGGAAGTAGCACCTCGGCTAAGTCTTCAGAATTTGCTATATCGCAAAATATAAAACTTCATTACCTCAATCTAAAAGCAAGGAAACTGAAGAAAATGATAAAAGAAAAGGAAAAATGGTCATTTTAATATTCTCACTGTATAAAATGAATCAGAATATCTTTCAAAAGAAAAGAAAAAGAACATTCCAAAAAAGTACTATTAAGGAAAAGAAAATTATTAAAAAAACGCAAAGCAAAACAGCCAATAAGAGAAGAGTTTGAATAACAAATAAAGCAAAACGATATTATTGACAAAGCGTAAATATTTCACTGAGATGATTCTTCCGATGAACATGAAAAAAACATATCAGACGTTAATTACCTTTATTGCAATGATAACTTAGGAAAGGGAAGAAAGAAGAGTTTCAGTTATGAAAGTCTCTTAACTAGACCCAGGAAAACTCCAGTGAAGCGGAGGAAAAAGAACAGTTTACATGTAAATTTTGTAAATAATATTCGTAAATTAGCATATAAAATAAAAATATTTGCTACATTTCTACTGAAACTTTGATTTTCCTGATTTCCTGGAATAAGTTTGAATGTTCACGCGCTCTTAATCCACTGATGGAATGAGATCGGATTATTTGACATTTTAAAGAAAAATATCCTTCATAAAAAATAGTGAAACTATGATTTCAAGAACGAATATATTGTACTCAATTAATCAATGAATATTTTAAATTAAGTTTGACAAACTTTAGGATAAATAGTTTAATTTCAGCAAGTCTTAGCTACATGGCCTTACGCCACTTGCCCTTGTGTTTATTACCTTCACACAACAGAATCTCTTTCACTGCTCGCCAGTTTTGCCCAGCTGTGATTTTTGTTGATTATGCACTTAATTTTCTTAATTGTGTCCAGTTGTTTTGCCTTTTGTGTGTGCCTGGTATACTTTATCTTGTAGGATCCCTGATATCATGCAGTTTGTTTCTGACCTTTGTGAAGGGAGTTGCAGAAGTGAACAAATTCGCAGCTGGAAAAGAAAGTTCTATTCAAATCTTCGAAGCTTATCCTTCAAATTTATGCAATTTACGCAGATTCTTATTACTTTAGTATCTCCAGCATTTGAACTTCTGCGTGTTATTTTAGTTAATAATTGGAAACGGCTACTGCATTATGTGTTACTAACCACGTATTTCCTACCGTCTTCTTGCAACGAGAATTATTCAAAAGTAAGTAAACTGGATCTCATATGAATGGAAATAAATGGGCACACGTGAAATGCTACATGAAAGAGAAAAAAGGAAATATAAACAGGCTCATCTGATGAGACCAAAAGAACATAGTCAATAGTGAGCTGCTAATCGAGTCGACAATCAATGTTGAAAGTTACGAAGTTAATTAATCTGAACGCGCTGAAACAAAAGCTTCAATAACATGCCGACAGACGAGACAAAATTATTTGCCAGCATGAAAATGCTTGTCAGTCATGACTAGTCTAAAAACTGTATAAACACTTTATTGGAATGTATTGTCCAAGCCCTCTACATTCACTAGTCGTTGTCCGTTTATTTTGCTATTAATTTTGATGCATATACAATGAACTTCCTAGAAACAGGTTCAGTTCTTACGAGGATGTTAAAAATTGACTTGATGACTCAAATGATTTAAAATAATTGACAAATGGGTGAGCCGCTCAACCAGTATAGTGCTCAGCACCGCCCGAAGGGCCGGGGTTCGAATCCCGGAGATGGCATGGACGTTTGTAAATGTATAATGTCCGTGAGGCATGGGCTTACTACAAATATGCGGTGAGCCGAGAGTCCTCTCGTATGGTTTGGCGGAAGGGAAGAGGTTTGGGAGACCCTCGAACCCGTTTCCCTGGGGTCCATCAAAATTGTCCCCGTCCTCCATCAAAATTGGGACGGAACTAAGCTAAATCGCACTATGACTTGTAAGTTGCTAGAGGCTGTTGCCAACGACAGGCATATCTTGCGCTCCTTGCCACCAGGAATTTCGTGAGCTTGGACTGACTATACACTGGTGTGCAAAAAATTAAGGACAAAGTCGAAAAATTAGCATATCAGCTGAACGAAGAGGCAGAGCGGACAGAAAGACCAATCAGGAGATTAAGTAAGGTGATGTACGGTAGCACATGCGCAGATATGCAGGTAGACGTAATGGGGGAGTGTCTGAGTAGTATAAAGCATGTTGTCGGTGTAAGTTCAGTATTTCTGGCAAAGAGATTGCACGCCGTATAGCAGTTAAAATCACGCCGAGTTGCTGCTTCAGCGAGAAATGGCGAATAATCAATCTGTTAGAAGACATCTGGATGCTTTTACCCGAGGTCGAATCATTGAGAAGTTGGAGGAAGGCCGCAGTGTGACAAGTGTGGCTGCAGAGTTCGGAATTGATCACAGCATCGTTTCACGACTTTGGAGACAATTTCAAACTTCAGGAACAGCTATCCGGGGGTTTAGTAGTGGTCGTCCACGAGGAACCACACCCGCAGATGACCGGTATATTGCCTTAGAGGCCAGAAGAAACAGGCGGCAGACAGCGGGAGAAATCGCTAGACACACGACATAGGCGACTGGACGACCGATATCGCGTTTTACCGCGGCCAGAAGACTGCACGGTGGTAGTCTGTTTGCACGATGCCCTGTACGGTGTGTACCTCTAACGCCTGCCCATCGGAGAAGGCGTTCTCTGTGGTGCCGGGAACACCGGAATTGGAGAGACAATGAATGGGGACGAGTACTCTTTACAGATGAGTGCAGATTCAGTCTGAGTAGCGATTCTCATCGCATACTCATCTGGAGAGAGCGGGGAAGCCGCAATCATCCCTCGAACATCATTGAAAGGGACAGGTATAGAAGTGGCGGTGTTCTCGTTTGGGGAGGCATTATGCTTGGTAGTCGTACAGACCTTCACATCTTCGACGCAGGTTCAGTCAACGGGATGCGTTATTGTAACGAGATTGTTCTTCCATATGTGCGTCTTTTTAGAGGCGCTATGGGTCCGCAGTTCCTTTTCATGGACGACAATGCGCCATGTCATCGCACAGTAGCTGCCGAACAGCTCTTAGAGAGTGAGGATATTGAACGTATGGATTGGCCGGCACGATCTCCGGATCTCAATCCCATCGAGCATGTATGGGATTTTCTAGGCAGACGCTTGGCAGCTCGTACCTTATCACCAGTAACGATTCCGGAGCTTCGATTGGCGCTGCAAGGCGAATGGGCAGCAATATCTCAAAAACTCATTGACACCCTTATTCTCAGCATAAGCAGACGCTGTGAAACCTGCCTAGCAGTCAGGAGAGATCATATTCCCTATTAAAGACCGGATGTTTCTTGCTGGACACCCATCACAGGGATGTTTCGGCCTTCAGTCGCATTGCGCTCCATGCTACTTTTTCAATAAAGCTTCCTTTTATCCCTCTGATTTCTCTTTTAGTAAGTGTTGCTTACATTACTCATGTCCTTACGTATTGGGGATCTTACGGTGTTAAATGTGTTGATTTGGAAAGCTTTTGTACAAAGTTATATTGAAAAAACCGTCTCGTCCTTAATTTTTGCACACCAGTGTAGGTCAGAGAAGTGAGCATTAGTGAACAACAACTAATGGGTGAATATTGTAGCTTCTGATGGAAAGTACTTTGACTAAATCTTTCTTTTATTTTCAAAGCAAGCGTACATTTCTTTAAAGGAAGGAGTCATTTTCATGCACCGAATGATTGATTTTCTATTAAAAAACTATTTAGGTTTCAAAACGTTATACATTTATTTTTTGGACATATAATAACCAGATATCTAGTTTTTAAAGTAACCCATTCATTTTAATAATATCCTTAAAACAATGTATTGACTTCATTTATCATGGTACGCTGTTTACTGACTAGGCCATGAGTTGCAATCACCTTCTATCATACAATTGTGGAGCATAATCATTCTCACATTCGTTTAAAAATATTCTAAATTTTAAATGTACTCCACATGGTATTCATTTTTTTTAAATTTTGAGTTTGCTTGCAAGACCTTGAAGGAATTGCCCAGAACCATTGGATTCCACAGAGCACTGTTATAGAAGACCATTGATTTAAATTCTACCTACAGATAGCGAGACAGTAGCAATAAAATCCCTTCATTTGTATACTGAATTATATTTCAACTGTTACAGGTAATATATATGCACATTTTATTTTCAGGATTAAGGAGGGGAAAGTAAGAAACAAATTAAACGCATTTCAGCAGATCCTTAATACAGAATCTATACTTTTGTCTTTCTTGTAGAGGTTTCCAATAACCTCTTTGGCGTCAAGCACGGCAGCTTAGCAAAGCCGGAAACAGTCGACTGTTCTCCTGGGAAGTGAATGGGAAATAAATGGATGAGATACGTCGTTTAGACAGCAGCTGTATCGGCTAAAGTCTTCTCCTAAAACGAATAGAATGTCTTTCTATCAGATTACCCGATTAATTCAAGGCTATCAGCCCAATGGGTAACTTCGTTTTGTGTTTTAGTTCGTTCCCTTTTCGATAAGGTTTTGCCATTTGACAGCTCCAACTTAATACGTACTTTTGATGTGATTCCTTCGTATGTCTTTAGCAATTACATTTTTTTAAAATAAACTCAGATGCAAATTTTTTAAAGTGGTTTATAAAAACTGACTTAATGCATCAAATGATTGCCAAAAATCTAAAATCGAAAATAAAAACCTCGATATTATTTTGTTTTTCCCTTATTATAAAATTAAAAATCTCTTAGGAAATTTTATTTTTTTAATTTATTTTTTCTTAATTAGGTATACATTACAGAGAATAATTAAAATAATCACTTCTATCTTGAAGTCTTACCAAACTAGACTGCGCCAGAGGTAACTCGCAAAACCAATTTTGGAGTGCCAATTACCGTCCTCAAATTTCTTCACACAGGCCCAAAATTTTGCTACAAATGCGACATTGTATTTAACTTAAAGAAACATAAGGACATTAGCAGATAACTTAGAGGAAATGGAAGAGAAGCGCCGATGTTTTTGTTCACAAGTTTGATTTCCATACCACAAACATTGACTGTGATATTTCATTTCAAAATTTGCAGTTTTTTAAACACTCTTCAACTCGCTTTGTGGGATCGGTTAGTTAAGTTAGAAGAACTAGAAAAAATAAGTTTAAAAAAAGTGTCTGATTTAATAGGCTGTACAAGGAAGTGATGTGGTGCCCAGATCAGATTTTTTTTCCGAAATCAAAGACAGCATTAAATTTTTCCCAAATATATTCTTTCAATGTCGTTAAGTCACTGGAGGCGCAGTTTGTCAGCTCTTTATTTCCTCAGTGCCTAAGATCTCTATTATAAGAACTGAATATAAATGAATATTCTGCAGTTTTTTTTTTTATTTATTTTTTCCCTCTTTTCTCCTCTCGCTTTCTGACAAATTTCTCTTCAAAAATTCAGTTAATTTCCTGTCATATTTTTCTCTGAAGCTCTATTTAATTCCGTTCGAGTTTTTCATCTTTTGAAAATATATTTTGTGATTTATTGAAGTGGAAATTCTGAAAAGAATCTTTAAATACGTATAAATGAATATCTAGTATCGTTTTACAATAATGATTATATGTTCAAAATATTTCTTGAACTTGTTACTTTGAAAAATATATAGCCATCTGAAAGCAGCAAAAATATAATTCGTAAGTTATTGGCAAAAACTGAATATTAATTTTCACAAAATTATTCAAAGAAGACAAATGTAAAAGGATTCTCAAAAGCTACTAGGAAATTCACTCTCACCCGCTTTATAATATTGCTTCCAAACACAAAAGAAGTTTCGGAGTTGAGAATGTATAACAAATAGGACATTATTGCATTTTCTGTGTTCAGCTTAATATATTGATTTCCCTATTATTCAGTTTCCAGATTATGCGTGCACTATCACTCTAAAATGTTGTTCTCTCTGCGGCTGGAAAAGAGTTAAATATATTCTCTGGGAAATCTGTAGGGTACAGAGTACGGACTGCCGAGCGCTGCCGTGGAATGGAATACATTTGCAAAGTATTTGCGCATATATAACAAGCATACAATCTCGTTTCTCTTAGGAAGTCCTCTGTTATGACATCTCTTCTCTTAGACAGATAGCCCTCGAAAGCTTTGCCATAGTTAGTCAAACATACACACATTTCAAAACATAAAAATAGAATCTTCTGCAGTCGCATATACTTAAATAAATGTTCTCTCGAGTTTAGAAAGCACAAAAAAAATTATTCTTAATTGTCATTTATTCTAGAAATATTTTTTTCTGCTCTGATGGCGGTTTCTAACCGTTTACAGGAGTTGGCCACTAGTAAGGGCGGAAGCGGTGTGCATATTGTAACAGGTGCCACCATATAAATTTTGTGTAACAATACATAGGGTCCTCCTTTTTCTCGAGAAACAATGTCTCGCAATCATTTTCGAGATAGGATGAAATATCCAAGATTTGACTTGAAGTCATTTAGGAATCAGCATTTAGAAATTGATAAGTCTGCACTTTTTTCAGATATTTGGAATAAATTTATACAGAACTGTGCGACTTTCTATAAATCATGAGAAAATCTTGTTGTGGATGAGCTGTTATTTCCATCCAAGCCAGGTGTAAATTTAGACAGTATATGCCGAATAAACTAGACAAATTCAATATCAAATTTTGGATGCTAGTCGATGTAGTCTCGAAGTTTATGTGTAGTGCTTTTAGATATCTTGGAAAAGATACAGCGAGATATGAAACTAAAAGTCTTCCTGGAAATGTAGTAATGCGCCTTCTAAGCCGTTATATGAATTCAGGTAGAAATTTGACTGCGGACAATTATTTTTCCTCACTATCGTTAGTTAAAAGAATTAAAATAAAAAACAAGTTTGTGGGCACAGAAGACATCGAAAAGAAATTCCGCATGAAGTAAGGAAATCAAAAACTCGGCTGACTACTAAGTACATTACATCCGAGTGTAAATGTAGACTCACAAAATAAGAAGAAACTTCCTGAAACCGTAGAGATCTACAAAAAACCAGATGTGGAGGGTATATCCTTGATCAGATGACGCGTAAATATTCTGTTCTGAGTACTTCACGTAGATGGCCTGTGCATGTTTTCTACAATATGCTGAATTTAACAGGAACGCATGCCTGCATTATCTGCCATAAATTTAGTGATAATTATATTACAAAGCACAGCTTCCTATTTCAATTAGCAGAGTAGTTAAGAGAGCTTCATTTAAACAGAAGAAAAAGCACAAGACTGCTCCATGGTATTTCCATCTCAAACAAGAGACTCTCGAAGAAAAGATGTCAGTGCCAGATTGGACTTCGTAAAAACAACAAAACCGGTGATGTGTGTAAAAATGTTCATATTATGTGTGGGGAAAATACACTTCGAGTATTTAAAATGCTGTGTCATGTAAAAATTTCGAAAAGTTATAAAATGCGTTTTATTAAGGCTAAGTTGAAATTTATGATAAATTACTTATTTTTTTAGAAAAATAATCTATTGTTCTTTAAAGACGCTCTTAAACAACTATAAGTAAAATGCTTAAAACATTATAAAGCATTTGCATTTTGATACATACATTTAATTCGCTGAGCAGTCAATTTGACTGCCATTGGCGCTTCTAGGTAGGGGGAAAGATAGTCGCTTCTAGTGTTAATATGTATAAAACAATTACTGCGTTTGAATTCTGATAAATACGTACCAATATTGCTATACTTTTACATTACGGATATATTGGAAAATTTTGGTGCTTGATGCTATATTTTAGGATTATAATGATGCTAGGTTAAAGTTTAGGCGGTACATGATTCGATGTACACATTCAGAAGTAGATTGGTGCATATTGATAATTAAACATTTCTGACATAGAGTATTGGATGCAATAGTATCTTCAGAATATTGTAGGGATTCAAGTGTGAGCTTATGAAGTTTGGCATAAATCCAAGCCCACTGTGGATAGTTTATATATTATATTTACAGTTTGAAGGATCAGGTACCGCTGTTATGGAACTTTGAGAGAGAATTGAAAACATACATCACCATACAAACTGAGAAAGTTTCATGGAAAGTAATATTGAAAAATTCGCTTCATATAACTTGGCCTAAAAGACAAACAGCAACTTAACGCTAACATAACTTAACAGTCTCTGAAGTACACGAAGGTATTTTCATCACTTCTCATTTTTTAAACAGTTTTAAATAGGAGAAATTGATAATATGTCGTACCAGGGTCGAAGAGAAAGACGAGCTGCTTAATCCGGTCGCATGACGAATTACAACATCAGCGGCTGATCAAGACCCATGGAGTGATGATGAAATCAGGAAAGACTAACTGGAAGATGGGGACATTAGACCCATAACTGAATGGAGTCCTCAAACAGAAATCCTACTTGGCAGGACATTTCGAGCTATAGACCCACGACAAAACAATTGGGCTCTATGGGCTCACTCCATATTTGAAGCGGAGTCTTGTACCGAAAATTCGAGGTGGATGATGGAAAGTCTTGCCGATTGCAGATGATACTTCCAAGATTCCGGATGCGCTTACAGAACTACATAGCAGCCCTACAGGAGGCCACTTTGGAATAAAGAAGACCTTGCAGAGAGTTCGAGAGCGCTTCTACTGGAGTAATGCAAAGGATGACGTGCAAGAATGGTACGATCTTGCGATGCCTGCGAGGGTCGGAAAGGACCGAAGAAATGCAGCTGAGGGAAGTTACAACTTTGCAATGTAAGAGGATCGTTTGAGCGTATCGCCTTTGACATCCTAGGACCTCTGCCGCGAATTGCTGAACGCAACAAATACATCTTCGTTGTCATCGATTACTTAGTAGTAAGTAGCGTGAAGGATGAGGCTGTCACAGTAGCAGAGGTAATGATACAGCACTGGATTTCCGGATTCGGAGTGCCTCTTCAGTTACATTCCGATCAAGGGAGAAATTTTGCATCGGCTGTAATTAAAGAACTCTGCAAGCTACTCGTCATTGACATAATCCAAACTACGCCTTTACATTCCTAGTCAATCTTCATGGTAGAGAGGTTTGATCCAACCATCCTTAATAACCTCTCGTTGGTGGTTTCCAGAAAGCAACAGGACTGGGACAAGAAGTTATCGCTGTTTCTACTGGCTTACCGCAGTGCTGCCTACGAGACTATGGGCTATTCCCCATTCCAGATGCTCTTCGGTCGTGACCTTCGTCTGTGATTTTTTGTTTGGTTCCCCTCCGGATGTGCCTTCATCGCCTGAGTACACCCAAGATCTCCATGCACGGTTTGAAGTGACGCACAATTTTGCACGAGAGCTAGTCAACATAGCGACGGAGAAGAAGACCCGATAGGACATGAGAGCTGCAGGACATCGATTCAACGAAGGAGACAACATGTGGTTGTGGAATCCGATTCTACGGAAAGACCTCTGCCCAAAACCACAGTCACCTTGGAATGGTCTTTACATAGTCCTAAACAGGCTGAATGACGTCTTTGTTCGGATCCGTAAGTCTCCGAATTCTAAGCCCAAAGTCGTTCATTACGGCAGACTATTTCCTTACTATGGCCGTAGTACGTAGTGTATACAATTGTAAACAATATAAGACCATGGTACTTTTTGTTTCTAAATTTGTAAATTTATTCACTCATTTATTGATTTGTATTCGATCTCTTTTACGTTACTTATTGCAACTATTGTTTATATTGTTTGTTATTGTATTGTAATATTTATTATTGCATTGATACTTAAGTTGTAAGATTGCCTTCCAGTCCAAGAATTGTGCTTCCCGGGACAGTGTTACGGGTTTTGTATTGAGTTAGATATTTTTAGTAGAATTATGATTCAAATTGTTTTGTTTCCCCTTACAATCCAGCACCAGACATATTTTAAGGGAAAGCTATGCCGTAAAATTAAAAATACAGGAGCAGGTGCATTAACATTTCATAAATAAATATCTCCTAACTTATATTTAAATTGAATAAATATAATTGACTACTATGTTAGCTGTAACCGCAATTCTGCTGTTTTGTTTCCCACTAATCTCGAGAAGAAAAGAAATTACTGGAATCTCACGCGACCGGTTTAAAAGCTATAAAAAGCCAGACAGAGAACATTTCATCCCCGTCAAACCAGGAAAAGGCTGGCTCTTTCGCATCTCATCTCTAGGAGCAATTCAAACTTAACTTGAATCCCTGCGACGCTAATTTCGAACAAAAACCCCTTACTAAGATCCAAGAATGGCTTAATTCCCCTACCGTTAATAATCTCATTCCGCTCTCTACTCCTGCGGAAGTGTCTTTCATTGTTAAGAAGCTCAAGCCAAGGCTCCTGGAATAGACGGAATTACAAACAAATCCATTAAATTTCTGCCACCTAACTTTATATGTAAAATCACTAGTATTTTCAATCTAGCACTCGCCAAATGCCACTTCCCCACCGCATGGAAGACTGCTAAAGTAATCATGATCCCGAAATCAGGCAAAAACCATACATAAACTGATAGATACAGGCCAATAAGCCTTCTACCGGTCCTTAGCAAAATTTTTGAAAGACTAATTCTCTCTAGAATCCAACATCACCTGAAGTCACTCCCCCCGGAGCAATCTGGCTTTAGAAGAAAGCTCTCTAAAGACGAAGCAACTGGTTCGAATCACTGAATTTGGTGGATCGGTACTGCATAACATATTGAATGTGGCTATCCTCATGTTGGACGTGGCGAAAGCCTTCGACCGCGTCTGGCATGAGGGATTAATCATTAAATTGATTGGATTTAACTTAGGACCTGACTTCCTTCGCATCCTCTACTCCTTTATTACCCAGAGGATTTTCAAAGTCAGTGTAAATGATGCCTTTTCTACTGAAAGAACAATTAAAAGCGGTATCCCTCAGGGAAGAGTTTTAGGTCCTGTAATGTATCTCTTCTATACCGCAGATTTCCCAAAAATCGATTCTTCAAATTCCATCCTGGCCTGTTATGCAGACGACACGGCTATTGCTGTGAAATCTGCTAACATCAACCACTCCATCATAGTTCTCCAGCTATTCACTTCACAAATTGAAACATGGTATAATAAGTGGAAAATTAAAATAAACGCCAGTAAATCACAAGTCTTTATTATCAGAAGGAAAAAACGGAACCGACCTGTAAAGCATAATCTTCTACTCTTCAACGAAACAGTCCCAGTTGTACGACAGGCAAGATACCTAAGTATCACCACAAACGATAAACTCACTTGGACCCTGCATATAAATAATACCAGAAACCAAGCTCTGAGAGTGATTAATTGTCTCCTCCCCATCCTTGGAAAATATTCAAATCTTGGCCTAGAAAAGAAGCTCCTAATCTACCTTACTACGGCAAGACCCATACTAACCTATGCCTCTCCTTCCTGGGCTGCGGCCAAGCCCTCTAGCCCTCTGATACCAACAAGCTCCAAGTAGTACAAAATAAATTCCTCCGAATAGCTACGGACGCACCTTCCTACGTAAGGAATTCAGTGCTACATAACAATCTTCACATTGAACTGTTAAAGTAGTACCTCCAAAGGAGCAATGAAAACGTTTTCCAAAACGCTTTTTATTGCAGTCACTTAAATCATTTTCAGATCTTCAACTATGACATCCTAGCGGAAGACCAGTATCTACGTCCCTTTGCTGCATTTTTATTGAACTCGGATGAAAATCACCCAACTTAAGACCGTTCTCGCCAAAATCAAGCAGCATACATCGATACCACAGCCCGGGAGGGTGACCTCTCACGTGACTATGGACTTTAGACTATGGACTGTGTTTTTAACCTCTCCCAGGTACTAGAAAGTACCTTCAAGCCAAACTTTTACTGTTTTGTGTATTCTCCAAGCTGCACATAATTGGAAAAATTTTATTCCTGCAGTATTCAAGTGTAAGTATTTCATTCACAATGTTTTTCTGCATTTCTCATAAGTTTCTGCTCAGCCAACTCCATATCACCGTGTTGTCAAGTGACTCGTCAAGGACTGCGTTTCGCGGAATGCTTTATATATATATTTGTAAATATCTTTTGCTGTATCCGCGAATACTGTACTACTGTTATTTTCTTCAGTATCACTTGTGAATACCTCCGATATATTTTAATTTTTACTACATACACTATTTCTTGTTATCTGAGCAAATCTGAACTTTCCCCTGACAAGCTCTGCCCAGTGCTCATGATTTTGCGCTTAACCAGCTCTTCTATAGTCTTTCTCAGCAAAATTTCTGTGGTATATACTTAATACGACATTTACCTATGGCCGAAAAATATGTTTCCATATTTTAACATACCAGTTATTTTTAATATATATGATTTTACAAGATTTCTCCCCTTAGCCAATGGCATGGACTCTAGCCAACGACGTGATGAGACCACCCAATGGACTAAACTTCTCATGTATATACTGTAAATATATTATTTAACCAAGATATAATATTCAGTACTCTGAAAATTATGTTTTTATTTTTCACCACTTGGTATTGTCTTGTACCTACATACTATGTGTAACTCATATATCACACCACCCCACGATGAAAAATTTCATCTCAGGGGCAAAACGCCACCTTCTTTTAACAAGTCACATTCTGTCAATGTGACATCTTCTTAGATTAATTTTACCTCCAGGATGCCTTACAGAAAGACAACTGGCAAAAAGCCTGCAAATTCATGCAGGTTATGACCAGTATAAATAGAGGCAAATGAAATGAAAATGGAATATCATCCTAGTTGCTTAGTTACTGTTATTGCGAGCGGTTGTTTGGTTAGTTACTGCTGTTACTATTTGTGAGTTTAGTGTAAAAGTAGTTTAAAGTATCACTACTGATTATGTTGCGTGATATTTTGAACAATTGTACGGATATCCCTGAGGAAAATTCCAACATTTTGTTATATTTCTTTTGATAAGAATAAATTTTATTAACATTTTCTCGGACTTGTGCATTCAATCTACTAGGAAACCGTACACACGCAACAATAATATTAATACAAGTTTGCATCATATTCGTATACGTAGAACTGAACCTACTGAACATACCTATTTCATAACAACTTTAGAATATTTTTAAAAGCCTGTTGAAGAAATCATTATGTTTATTTACTATTTTCAATATAAAATTTATACCCGTTAATCGTAACTCCAATCCTATAGTGCAGCATAATTTGAAACTTTCAGATCCAATACTCAGTAAATTCAACTCAAAACGTCAGCTTTATAAACTTTACAAGCGCGTCAGAACCTTGCAATGGATATCCACATCAATGCTGCACCTTCTAACTTCAACAAGAGAAATCTAGAATTATCAACTGAATATAAAATAGTAAAAATTGAAAAAAAAAATAAACTATAAATCTAAGCTACAACTCCATTCGGAAGCTTGTTAAAAAGATTTCAAATACTCCTTCAATCATCGGGTCTTTCCAACACAATAATTTGACTGCTACTGCGCACAAGGACATAAATGAAATCTTTGCTAATGCTTTTGAGAAATTATCTTTCCCGAAAAAAGAAGAAGTGAAGATCAATTTTATAATTACTAATAACAGCACTTTTTTACACAATTTCTACTGAAGTCTATGTCTTTTCTACTACTTCTTAAGAAATTATAGTGACACTTGGATATTATCATCAAGAGTTTAAATCACTACCTCAGAAAGTTATAATAGAGTTACTAATAAGCTGAATGCTTGCCTACGTTTTAGGTACTTTCTCTACACATGAAAAATTACTACGATAATAATTTTCCAGAAATTTGAAAATTATCCAAAGTCTCCAAACAGTTATCAGCGTGCTACCTTCAACAGTCGATTTATAAAGAAGAAAAAGGTTAAAAAAGGCCAAAAACGTCATATGAATTTTCTAAATGCTAATTCTATCACATCCAATCAGGGTAATGGAGATCAAAATTATCGGCGTCCAATCTTAGTTTTGGACTAAGCATTCTACGAATACAGTTTAGTTTAGAATCTCAGTTTCATTTACATCAGTTACTAGTTTATGTTTACCTATTTCAGCACTAAATAAAAAAAAATGTCACTGTCTGCTTCCTCGATATCGAGAAAGCTTTTTATTGGCTGTGACATATAGGAATTATCGATTTTTTAAACTCATGTGTTACAATTTCCCAGTTCCCATCTTACTGACACTGATTCATTTCGTAAACCTTAAAATAGAAATTTTAGTATGAACACTGATTAAAGTAACTTTAACGTCATGTTTATCATAGCAAGCGTTCTTTAAAGATCAGTGTTAGATCTTACTTTATTCAACACATTTATAGACGATCTTCCAACTTTTAACAGAACTTTCATCGTCAAATATGACGACACTACGGCTGTACTTTGTAAATCAAGAAAGACTTGATATCGTATTCAGCTTACTGAAAAGTACATTTAATCATATGTTTCATCGGTGTGTGTTTAGTAGTGACAAGAAGCTGCCGACAGGCGGCGCTGCTAGTGAGTTTTACTCTCGACCTAGGTAATTTTTATTGACTATTCTTTTTATTCTGTGGAATGACATAACAGATCTTATAGCATTGTGATTGAGAATTTAAAGTGTATAGAAGCCAGATCGCTCCTCTACAACAACAAAATGGCTAATAAAGGAATGATAAATTAAATACATTTGTGATGATAATCTTTGATTTTAAAACCAAAGTCAACCAGCTCCTGAATACAGTTCAGTGGAAGAGCAATGACTAATGCACAAAAATAAGCCTTGAGTTTCTCCCATATTCATAAGCATTTTCCTCAGTGAATACAAAGCTATACTTAAGTAACACAGAAAATTCTAATCATAAATATGCCAAATACCTTGGTATTTATTTGGACTAAAAATTAATTTATTTTCATAACAACTATATTAGATTAAAATTTCACAAAACATTTGCGATATTGTAATCAATTTTAAAACGAAATTATTTTCTCTCTCTAAAAAATAAGCGAGTGTTTTGTCTTATTAGGATTAGGCCAATTTTTCTGTATACATCTGCTGTTCCAGTATGTGCTTCGAAACAGAATCGATAAAAATCACATATGCTCTAAGACATGATACTACCCATCATTTTAATGGATCTTGGTCTTTAAGGAATAATATTATTTGTCAGATCTTCGGTATCTCGATTATCAACAGAAACTCCTTAAACCGTCAAATAACTTTTGCAATGACTTCCGGGTAGCCTGTCAGATGGGGTTTTATTGCATACGGTGTTTTGCCCCGCCTTTATACATCTTGTCCCAGTTTAATTCAGAACTCTGTAGAGAGGTACCAGAAAGTCTCTCGCCTTTCTTCCCATTCCGACAATCTCTCGAAAGGACTTATAGCTCCACAGTATTTTAAACATTCCTATGACATGACTATACACTTACAAGCACCCATACCTTCAAGATTCGAACCTTTTCTAAGGTCGTGGCATGGGGCTTCCCTATTGCCATGATAACAGAATAACTATTTTAATTAAATGAAAAAATTCAAAATTTTAAGAAATTACAGAAATTATGAACCATGATTATAATGTTTCTTAAAATTTTAAGAGGCCGGATGCCGATAATTTTGATTTCCATTATCGTGATTGGAATTTTTAGAACCGTCATCGTGGAATCAGGTGGCTCACATTCCATGGCTTCCTTTCCAAATTTGCTTTCGACGACTCATCTTATGATTTTGCCTGATAGCTGCTGCTGGGTAAATATTTCACAGTTTAACTTTCAATGACTTAATTTTATCTCTCCATTATTGCTTTTTTAAGATTTTGCCTTTTTAAACAGTATCCAGACGCTTATTCTCTAATAACCATCTGTCACTGCGGTATTTCATGTGATAAAAGCGATTGAGGCTGTCGGCAAGTAAATAATCGTTAATATAGGATATGGGATACATCGTTAAGAGCTTATTAGTTCTGTGTGACTTTGAGGTATTAATACAGCTCTGTGTGTTGAATGCAAAGCTTTTCACTCAAAACTGATTGGAAGATTTAGTTAGCATTATAGAGTTTGGATGGTTTCTGAAACCATCCAAACTCTATGATCTTTTCATCTGAAATGTCCCATCAGAGAGCTGCCAAATTCGTTTATCTGAAATGTCCCATCAGGGAGCTGTAAAATTTGACATCGTGGACGCCTTGCAGAATGCAAGGAAGTTTTCTCGAATACAGGCAATCTGCGAGACTGCGAATATAACTTGTGGTTGCTTTGAGTTCGGGAGCGTTATCTTTTGTTTATCGAATAGCCAGTTTGAAATAGGTGTGGTAAGTTCAGCTTTTAAAGTTTCTATAAGAAAAGTTATATTAACTTTTATTGTACAGTATCTCCTAATAGAAGTAGATTTGATGCGATGGTGATATGATGGTTGAGATTCTGTAGCGAGAAACGCAAAAGATTATGATGCAGGAAGGGGAGATTCGTCGTTTGCATCCGTTGGGTTGTTTAGGTTTACACCTTATAAGGTATTTCTCCTGCCTTCTTAGTGTGTCTTCGTGGTGCAGTGATCAACACGTTCAGGCGCGTATTCGAGAGGTCCTTGGTTCGAGCCCCGGGGAGGGTATTGTTCATTTCCCATCCCTCCTGCTTTCAAAAAAATACTCAGTGATCATATAAATGTTCCATGTATTAGAAGTACATGAGAAGCTCTCCAAAAAGATTTACCCTTGTTTTTTTATATGCAGCAAAAAAGTGAAAGTTATGAGAAATACATCATATCTGGCACTTAAGTCTAAACAAGGGCGTGAAAAATCAATTGATATTACTTTGGGAAATTACTTGAACGGTATTGCTGTTAATATATAACAAAAAGTAGGATTTGAAGAATTTAAAGCATCTAATTCTCTGAAGACTGAGTAGGGCTGGCAACAAAATATAGCTGCATAAAACGTCAAAAGTTAATTCGAAGATGATTCACATTGTTAAATATTTTTTTTTAGGTATTGCAGGAGAGGTTCTTAATGAAGAATTAAAGGTTAAACGAAAAAAAAAAAAAGAATCGCATCTCATCCCAGATTCTTAGTGAGAAATATTTGACAGTATAAATCATTTGGGATCATTATTTGTCTAGGTCATTTTTCTTAATTCGTGGCTCACAAGTGGACGAGCTGCAAAATCACTGAATACTTGTAGTGTAGCATGGGTTCGTATCCTCGCGAACGTATGGTTGGATGAGAGCCTTCGAAACCTTTTGCAAATGCAGAGTGAATATGAATCACTCTCCTTTAACATACTGCCCTAGTATTCCTTGCCTCAATACACAATTTTGACCCTTAATTCTAAAGATTTAAGAGAATTTTTGTGTGTAAAATAACGAAGCAATTTAAAAGTTTAAGATCGTGTTAAGTTAATTGAACTGAATGTGGCAAAGTATGCCAGGACGCTCTTTAAGAAACCTTCTAATTTGGCCAGTACTCATATCAAACATTACAATTTTATATTCAACACTTTAACTACACTTTGTCCGTCACGCTATCTAACCAATTTGATATTTAAAACAGAACCGTTATTATAATTTCTTTTATTGTGCATAAATTTTAAAATCCAGTTAATTTAATAGACATTTCTTGCTCCTAATAGTAAGTTAAATTAGGAATTTGATGCATTGTAATGAATTTGTAAGGCTTGTGTGCATGCATGCTCTTGAAAAAGAGGAGGGGAAGAATAATTTTTCTTAAATATCATAATTCATACGCCATTTGAGAAAAAAAGTTACAATTTTTTTTTCATATTAAAGTTGTAATTAGAATTTATTTTTCATTATCAATCTAGTTTGTATTCTTTTTTCAAATAAGTAAAAATTATTAATAATTCTTATGCCTTTTTGATAAATTATTTTTTTAGTTTAAGTTACTTAACGACTTATCAAAACTTAAACAATCACTTAATTACAGAGCAAACTAAACTATCAATATTCAGTTTAATGGAACAACAAGTCTTAAATAAATTTCGATATACGTTTCTAGAAATTTACCAATGAAATATGCTATGAAATGGAAATTTCGAATATCATGGTGTTTAATCATGCATTGAATAAATTGCCGAAACTTTTGATTGAGCATATCACCAACAGATGGCAGCACATGGTTAGCAGCCGTTAATTTTTTGGAAATGTTACTGTAGAGTCAGTCATGTCAACTACTTGTTTACCGGGAATGACGTTCATGATTAACTCAAATTCACTGTTAAAATTACACAAGAGAGAGAAATAAGTCATAGAGTAAATCAACGGAAAAAATTATGTTAACAATTTACCTGTATTTCCAAGCCGTTTATCTGAAATGTTCATGTGATTATCGTATTCAAAGTAAAAAGAGTACACTATAAATAATGATAAAATAAAAATAATTAGATTTGAAGGAACCAAGTTATAAATGGCATCAAACAACAATATTTTGAAGAAAACCTGAGCAATATCACTAAGTCCAAACTGTCGTAAAAGAGTTAAACCTTTTCCTTTTAGGATATAATTTTCTTTTTCTAAGACTGATAACTTTATCTACTTTACAATACTAATTTTGCCATCGTTCCGAAATAATATATTTTTTTAATGATAGGCAAAAATAAATAATTAACATATATTTTTAAATGATAAAACTATCTGCTTTAAAAACATATATTTTTAAATGATAAACCTATATGGTTTAATAACACATATGTTTTAAACGATAAACCTATCTCTGGTCAGATTGTTTAGATTGCGGCTAAGCACTTAGGTTATCTTATTTTAAGAGAGAGATGTTTTCGTGGAAAACTTTCTGAGGGAAATGTCTGATATTTGTGTTACACATGGGAAAAATCACGAAAACTTCCAAGCAGCTCGCATTTTCATCGTTACTGTAATTTTTTTTTATAACACTAGATCGTAAGCAGTTGTCGCTGCTCTCCAACGCAGTTTTCATCATTATTAAAAATATTGCTTTTTGACAATGCGAGAAACATACACTCATGTAGATTCTGCGTTATTCAGCTTCTTTAAATAAAATACAGGGCGATAATATTTGGTGACAGCAGTTTGAAAAGTGATTCGATTGTACATGAAAGTGATTGATATTAAGTGATTGAATTCTATATAAATTTATCTTTAGTTATGTATTAAATTAGGAACTGAAATCAGTTTTGAAAATGTGATTGCACTGCCATATACCATGTTTTCAAGAGATGTTACAATACTTTTTCACAAAGCTGCACATTCCATTTTCTCCGTATTTATGTTGTTAGCTCCGATTCCAGACCTTCTCAATTTTTCGCGCTACACGTTTTCTGAGATTCTAACACATTTTTTAAGATTTCTAACATTTTTGAGATTCTTATTATTGCGTAACTATTTAGAGCTGCTTTTAGTTAATGATGCTACCCGGGCGCAGGCATTCGTATGTTGCACGAGAAAAATACGCGCAATTTACGAATGGGCCCTTTGTCTAAAAAACGTTTCGTTTAACATCAAAATATCATGAAAAGTGTCCAGGAAAAAATAGTAGATATTTATATATTTTTTTACGTATGTATACGTAAGTTTTACGTAAAATTTAGGTATATTTATGCGAAAGATTGCGGTTCATTCGTAACTTTTACGTATAATATACGTAAATTTCAGGGATTTATGTATATTTTTACTAAAAAATTTACCTATATTTATCACATATACGTAAATTTCCCCAGTTTTTTTGCTTCGCATATGCGTATATATTTAGTAAAAATTTACGAAAATCTTCCTGACTTTCCTAGCATAAGAAAATGAAAAAATCCTTTGAAAAAATAGATAATGTATTTAAAGTGTTATTTAGCAAAACTGACTTTAGTAAATAA
>KK112050.1:280940-297969 GCA_000611955.2 Stegodyphus mimosarum | reverse complement strand
TCAAGGTCATTTGAAAGAAAATATTATTAATTAGCACGTGCAAGTTAATCGAGTAACTTCTGTTTTAAAATTTTTCGGCATACAGACATATGCCGAAATTATGATATGTAAAAATTTTACATTTATCACTCAATCTTGCAAGGCATTATAATCTATTATTGTTATCTTTCTCAGTTTTAAGTCTTACAAATATATTAGATCAGTGCTAAAAGTTGACCTCTACAGAAGAAATGCTTTATCGAGGTATTTTTAAAAAGTTCCTTTTTACAATGTAACTAATCAATCCATGAAAAATTAATAGTTTCATAAAATTATGCAAATTCAAAATTATTTGAATATGCTCTTTATTTTATTTTATATAAACATGGAATTTTAAAAAATTAATTTGTTTAGGAATAATCTGAAGTTTTTAAATATTTATTTCATTTGACTTTTCCTCTAATTCTAAATGTATATGTTGACTTAACCATACCAATTTTTTTTTCACATCTCATAGCTTTATGGTGTTAAATGCTTTAAAAGGACACAATTGGATAACACGAAGCAGGTAGGAGTTGGCTCATTTTTTATTAATTTAATAAATTAATTTGTTGTGAAATGCCGTGCATTTTTGGATTACGCTCATATGATCACAATGAGTTATTTAAATTATAAAATTAATATGAACATATTACACATTAATTTACAAATATCAAATTTCAGGTTGTTAAGTATTATGAACTGTAATACTTGCAAAAGAAATACACATGAAATTAATTTAAGAATTAGGTTTATTTTATAGGTTAACATTAAATCAAATTTAATGGCGTAATTTTCTTCAATGAACAATTTCAACAGATTTCGCTGAGCTGTTTGTTCTCCAGACTTTTTTTTCTATATCTAGCAGATTTTAGCCAATCTTTTATGTCTTGGGATATTTTTGTGAAGGAGAAATCCTTCTCATTGGATGTTTTGAGAACAGCACCTAAACAGTAAAAAGAAAAAATTGTAATAATTCCACAATTCATATATTTTCAGTTTTTAAATATAGTTGAAGTATTATAAGATGCATATAAAATGCACTGAGTATTTCATATTTAAAAATTCCCAATTTAATATTTAAAAATTTTAGTTCATACCATCATATAGTAAACTTCCATTACGTACCTTAATACAGCGACTACTGTATTATTAAATTAATTGAAAAATACGGGCGTCTTTAACGAAATCTATTAATCTAATTAATTGTCCAGCATATCAGCCATTATTTTTATAAATTGATCACGGACGCCCCATGCCTTTATTATTTAAGTTCTAAAACTGTAGATGAATTGTGTAAAGAGAATTAGTTAATCTCTAGTTCTTACTAAACTATGTGCTAAATTAGTTTTTATCTTTTAGTTCATTAATTATTTTAAAAGTTTTAAATCAAAGCTCATTGAAAAATTTTTAATTTGATTTTTTATCTTTTCCTCCCCCTCCGCAATGAGACTTCAGTCCAACTACTTAAAGACAAATCTGATAAGTAATACATCTAGGATCCTGGCAAATTACTTTGCATCTATAAACTTCAGATTCGAAAAAGATCTGGAAATTTCAGATGTGAGATTATGGCGAAGATCTGTTGGAGCACTGCAGTCTTTAATAAAAGGAATGCTCAGAAGAATCCAGGCATTATTGAAAGCCAAAGAACCTCACATTAAGTACTGAAATTTTTAATATTGCTTAAAATGTGACTCATTTGGAAATACCATTAACTGTAATTAGTGTACAAAAATTCCTTTTTCATCATAGCAATACATACTTCAGCAATAAATACATGAGAAGTCCGTAATATTTCGCACGAAACTGTATTAGATTTCTAAATATGCGGACAAATTGGAACGACCATTCGGACTAACGCCACAACCTTACTATAAAAAAATCCAAATAATTCTTTCAATCACTTTTGTGCACGCTAAATACGTTTATTCTTCAGAAGAAATTTTTTGCTTATCCTTATATTATTTCATAAGAGATCATAAAGTTTAAAATTTTTTCTTTCTTCAAAACCGAATACCAAACATGCTGGTTTAATTTCATACAGTCCAGTTTCATACAATAAATTTTCATACAGTCCAGATATTATATAGTCCAGATAATTGGAGTTCAAGTGTAATAATAAAAATTTTATTAATAAAGAGCTTAGATAAGTATAATTATGAAAAAGTATGAAAGTGCACTTGCTTCAGATCAACTGAAATGCAGCAGAAATCCTTCACCTATGAAATCCGTTGTTGAAATGAAAAACTGATGTTCTATGGAGGAACTGATTGCTGCTTTCTTTCAGCAGTGGATGAAAACGCTCCTGATTCCGAGAACCCAATGAAAGAGAAATGGCCGTAGGGCACAGCTGGAAAAAAAATTTTTGTCGTAAACAAAGTGACCACAGCGAGCCTTTGCCCCCACAATGTCTCTAAAAGCCAAAGAACTAGAATCTTTGCTAAAAGCTATTTTGAGCAAGGTCACAAATACGTGGGAACTTCCAGCATTTGGAATCGTATGCAAGCTATAGAGTAAAACTTAGAATTCCCGAAAATGAGTGATTTGCTTTCTGAAAAGTAAAATTTTGAGGACAGAAAAAAAAAATTGCTCTCAGGGAGCTTCGAAAAGAAGTAAAAGGAAGAAGGAAAATAAATGAAAAGATTACGTTCATGCATACCTAATGCGCATAAACATAATTATAACTAACGTTCCAATGCATATCCATTTGGTCTACATTAAACTATTGTCCAAAAACTTAAATATTTTCAAGCATCTTCTACTCTATATATTATTTTGTTCCTCGAGATGAAAGATTCGTTGAAGTCTTGTTCCAGTTTAATTGATAACACGTACTTAATAAAATAATGCAGTAAGTACACAAACTTAATATACAACTTATTACAGTTAAATGAGTAACGAGATTTTCATAAAAGAAATTAAATTGTGTAAATTAATGTAAGTGTTGATATGAATAAAAATAACAAGTTTGAGGTAAGAAAATAAATAAGTTATTTTGAAGAGAATCAAATCATCAAATCAAGAAATCAAGAAAATCTTTAAATCAAGAAAATATATTTTTTTGCAAATGTATATAAAAATTTAGCTCACATGTTAAAATTCATTGAAAAATTTTAGCCTCATATATGAATGTTAGAATACTGATTAAAGTAATTTAAATTTATATGAAATATCAAGATTGATTTGCAATTCGTAGAGGTTTTTAACCGAAGGAAAATCAATTTTAAACGTAAAGACGATTAAAATGCAAAAATAATTTTGATAGCACATTAAAATGCTGTTGAAAAGAAAACACTTGCATACCCTTTTTTTCCTGTTCGTGGAAAAAGGAAAACAAAGTAAAATGCCAGAAATACACTAAATATTATGAATTCATAAACTTCATTTTGAGTCTTTTTTAGAATTCGCATAATATTAGTAAAAGTGACGAGTGAAATGTGCCATAAAAGCGATAGTTTTTTTCAGTACATTCGGATTCGTATAACATTCGTAAAAGTGACGAATGAAATATACCAAAAAAGCGGTAGTTCTTTTCAGTACTTTCGGATTCGTATAATTTTCGTAAAAATAACGGTAAAGCGTCATCAATGTCTTCAGCCTTTTTTATTCGTATAAATTTCGTAAAAGTAACGTACAGAAAATACCATACCCTTATTTCACCAAAATTACACGTATATTTTTGAAGGCGTGCTGCCTGGGTAATGTTAAGAAAAGAATTATGAAGTTTATTCCTTGCGCAGTTTTTAAAGAATTAAAAAGTCTTACATAGTCATGTTAAAAGATATAATCACACCAACTTTTTTCCTTAAATAAAATGTAATTTCTTTGAATTATTATCATTAAAAAAATAAAGTTACTTTTAAAAGCAGTATTATATTAAGCATGTACGAATATTTGAGAAAGAATTTTTTTATAGGAAAGATTGCACAGGAAGATTTTTCCGAGGAAGACTAATCGCTAGTGAAGGCTACTTTCTCAGCATTAGCGTGCTGTTGCAACATTATTAACCGAGAGGCTAAAAATGTGAAACCGATATCAAGGCATAATATACTTCAGTGCCCATTTAGATGACTAGTGACCTATAGTAGTTGTGTTAATTGAGACCAACCTATAGGTTATCGATATGGTATGGTGTAGTAGGGTTATATCGAGACTCAAATAAAAATTATATCGGAGTACATCGATGCGTTTCTAAGGCTGTCTTTTCTGATGCCTGCAGGTTAAGAATCACTTGGGGTCAACCCATAGCTCACCACTATCAGGCAATGCAGTAAATGTCCGCTCCCATTTAAAAGGAGACTGAAAAGGATGGGGAATCACCAAATCGTGGTGGCGACACATTATCGTCACCACCGTTTAGTTCGGGAGCCATTATGATTTTTCAAGTCATGAAGCTTCATAAATGTGCAATGCCCTTTCTAGCATTCGAACTTCAGACTTTCTGATTGCTAGCCGGACGTGCTTTCCAGTTATGCCCGAAGGAGTAAGGAGAAAGAAAATACCTTTCGACTGTTGGTCATCAGTAACTTATACAGCTTGAGGGTCACTTGTGGTCGATTCATATGTCCCCAGTGTGCGGTAAAGCAGTAAATTTAAATAGGTATCTAAATTAAAATGAAATGGAAGCACACAGATTCCTGTTAAAACTGTTGGTCATCGGTGCTCGTAAAGGTCACTGCTGAGGTTGAGGGTTACTTGAGATCAAATCACTCATGTGAAGCGGTAATTTAGATAGCTTTTAAAATTATACGGTAAATTAAGACAGAGTTTAAAATTAAATTATATGGGAATACAATTTATGTGGGAAGGCTGTTGGTCATTGGTGACAATCCCCCGGCACTAATACCAATGAGTCATCAGTATCGGGCAGTGCATCAAATTAAGTTAGATTTTCAGATTCAAATTTTGTAGGAAGCACACTACTTCCTACAAAATCTGTTAGTCATCAGTGACGAGTTGCCGGTCAATGGAGATCAAACTATAAGTCTCCAGTGTGAGACAGTGGAGCGAATTCGAATATATTTTAAAGGGAAAATTAAGCTCGAGGACATCGGGGCCGATTAAAGTTGAAACGTCACTGATGATTTATGCGTTGATGATGCACCAGTGAATTATGGTTACCAACCCATAAATCACTGCTACTGGATAGGGAAGAAAATTTAAAGAAATTTTTCAAATTAGGTGAAACCGAAGGACGCTGCTGCCAGTCAAACCCATGGTAATGAGTGACCTCATGGACTTTAGTCACTAGTTGTGTTCGTTCATCTAGCAATAAATTTAGATTAATTATTCAAGTTAACTGGAACAGAAGGACAGATCATGAGAAAGCGATACCGCTGACCATCAAGCCATTAAATACGGATAACAAACATATGACTCTTCAATCCCAGTGTAAGGCAATCCAATGCAGATGCAGTGGCTACTCTTACCAAATACCTGGATGATAAATACTTGTTAGAGTATCGTACTGCTGCAAAAAGTTGGGAAAGATTCCGCTAAAGATGTTTCTAACGTCAAAAATTTGCAAAAAGAATGTAATTCAATTATAACGGTGCTATCTAAATTATATTGTTGCTTGCGAACGGTTAGAATGGACTGAATGCACAAGTCGTTAAAAAGTCAATAAAATTTATTCTTTTCGCAAGAAATAAAACAAAATGCTGAAATATTTCCTCAGAGATATTCGTACACTATCGCAATTTCTCAAACGTTAAACAGAACTCAATTCAAAACAGAGAAAGTTAATCCAATCTCACAGCGAATTCGCTATAATGAGTAACAGGATTAAGTAAACAAACAGTTCGCTTAAAACATGAGCAACTGAGCTAAAGTGTTTTAATTTGGCTTTTATAAGCTTTTTAATTATTCACTAGAATATTCTGGTAAAACCCATTTCCTCGATTTTTGTGGATGGCAACAGCACTTACGAGATATTTATTTATTAAATATTAAATACAGGCGCTCTTTTATTTTTTCTGACGTAACTTTCTCTTCAAAAATCGTCTGCGTTGCACGGGAAAATAAAACAATATTAATTTTAATTCTAAATAAATAGCTGAATAAATACGAAATTCTTAACAATATAATCTATGATTTACCTAATTTTTATTATTTTATGCATGCATTTCTTTTAAAGCTCATTTTTTTATTCCTTCAATAACTGTTTTGGGAGTTTAAAAGCAAGATCATGTTCAGAATAAGTTTAAAAGTAATGATATGTTTAGGGTAATATATATAATATGTCAATTAAAGATAAGACTGTATCATTGTGTGCATATGTATATACACACATATATATATATATATTCTCTGTAAAACTGATAAATCAAAACTGTGATCCACTTCTAAGCATCACTCGGTCGAGAAGAGGATTTTTAATACTGAAAATAATGCAGATGAATCTTAATTCTGTGTTTTTCATCACTCTCTTAAAAAGTCATTATTTTAAACACGTTATACTGCACGATAATGCCTCCTCCACCTATTTACATAAATTTCTAATCCGAAAACGTTTTAATTACTTTTTCTTCTTAAATGCAAACCGCTACTTCAAAGAACCTTCTTTTCTGCCATTAAAGAGATCTAAGCAATTGTGATATCCGCTCTTAGAGCAAAACAAACTTATGAAAATCTTTCCAATCGATAGCTATTTCAAGTAATATATATCAGTGCAGATTTTTTAATTTTCATTGTGTTAAAAAAATTAAAAGAAAAAAATCTAAGAGAGATTTCAGATTTTAACGGTTAACCTAAAGGGTTTGTTCAGGTATTTTTACTCTCTCGTTGAGGTTACAGTCTACCAGTTTGCTCTTGCGTTCATTTCCGGCTAAGCTTTTTTTAGCTTTAATATTAAGCAGTTTTCTGTATCTAAATTTTAAAGGCAGCATATGCTTAGAATTCCTCTTGCAGTATTGCGTTGGCTTGCATTTTCTTCTTTATTCAGCCTTTTGCCAGTTCATTATATCAATGTTCAGTTTCAGTAAGACTGCTTACAAAACTTTTTTTTTGTCTTTTCATTATTAACGTTTCGTATGTTAACTCTATGTACTAAATATCACGTTCTTTGCACTTAAGCCCCATACAATTCGATTCAACAGCAAAATCACAAAATATTAAAAACAATATATCTTCAAAAAATTTTTGTTTTTAATTTTTTGCAAAGTACTACGTTTCTCTTTGTATTTAAAATTTCCGATACACAGTATCACGCGGAGATAAAAAATGTCTTATTCCGTACAATCTTGCCACTGCCCGCTTTCATATCGTTGAATATGTTAATCAAAAATTCATCAAAGTGTTATACAAAATATAAAATAGATAATAAAGCAATTTTGAAATTCAAAATTCGAGCCTTCTGATGCACGTATTCCGGTGAAGAACTATGTTATTCAAAACTGGATGACTTTAGGTACCGTCGTTTTCTCATAATGCGAGGAACATACATACATACATGCAGATTCTTCATTGTTCAATATTTATAAAAATAATACAGGGCGATAATATTTGGTGGCCACAAATTGCAAAGAGATCTCTGTTCATAGTAAAATTCTGTTTCGAGCTCAGTAGCCCCTTTTAGGCTAAAATATAGAACTATCCTAATTTAATTGTTGTACTGAAAGAGACGAGAATAACATTATAGAATGGCTCCTACAACTAAGCGATATCTAGAAATAACGCAATCTGAGTATGAATACAATTTAAGTGACGGTCTTGCATCGCACGTTTTAAAATCAGAAGGAGATATTACATTTGTGTACATTTATATGAGGTATTTGCATTACATTTAGAGGAGGATATATTTTGGTTTGCACTGTGTAATTTAGTGATATATTTTTATGTAAACGTTAATAAATAATAAAAAATTTTAAATCTTTTTTAAAAGCATCACTTATATTCCCAGCAGGATGCTTCACGGAGTATCGCCTTAATGATATCTTTTGTTAAAATATGAATTCTAACGCCAGGAAAACTGTGGATGCTTTTAGTATTAAAATTTAATTTAGATTTATTAATTAATTTAAAATTATTCTACATTAATTTGGTCTAACGAATTCTAGAATACTAATTGCTAAGTCATTGGATAAGCCCTTATTGTACCTAAAATATTATGTTAAGTACAGGATTTGAATTTGATCACAGACTGTTCTCTTCCGAAATTTCAGTCCACTTGTGAATTTGCAATTTGTATTTTTTAAGATGTATTCCAAAAAATTTCAGTTGTTACTGTATGGCATTGGATTCTACTCCCGCGCCCCCTAGTACGCATTATTGAAGTAGACACTTAACCAGTCAATGCTATATCTCTGAAATTTTGCAGCCTGTTCTTTTTTACCTTCAAAGCTTTCCTGCGGCCACACTTCAGTAGGACAATGCTCGATCATATGTTGCACGCAATGTCCAAGTTTTCTTCATAGCCCACCATATTGCATGGTTATCCTGGCCTGCCCGCCCTTCAGATCTATCGCCCATCGAACGTGTCTGGTCAACGATTGGGAAAAGCTTGGCCCAACACGCCGCATCTGCGGGTACACCGGATGAACTCTGGTTCATGGAGGTAAGAATAAATCTGCTTACTTCCTACCTCCATATTCTAGCTACGTGTGGAGGCAGCAGGGGTTGGCATTCTCCAACAACTCATCCAAAGCCTCTTCTACTCAATGCTGTGGCGTGTAACAGCGGTTATTGGAAAACGTGAGGCAACACTCATTATTCTTCAACACTCATTCCTCACCTCAAAGAAGGCTGTATTTGAATTAATTGCCATTGATGCTATATCTCTGAAATATTTGTGGATATAATACTCTTGTCTTTCTTGTTGTTGCAATTTAAATGACCAGCGCTGTATACATATCGTATTATTTTGTGTATAAACCGCATTTTTTCATAAAAAGTAGATCAAAATGAAGCGTATGGCTTAGAAGCGATTAGAAATGATTAGAAATAAGTACATAGAAACATGTGGCAACACAGCAGTGCCTATTTAACGATTGAGTATAGAATCCATTGTTGGTGAGTGAACGTTACATAGGGTTATACTAGTTTAGTTGTGGTTGCAGGTTGCGGTGATATACTTTTGGAATACTGATCCCAGTACTAGCGATACTGGTAGTGCAGGCAACTATTGTTGGGGTACCGTCAGTAACAGCGAATAAGTGGTGGTAAACACAGGAACACGTTTCTTTTGACCTATATTAAAATTTTTATTTCAGTGTGTAGTAGTACTGATTTCAATTTAGTTGCTTTCACACCTCCGAAATGAAAAAAAAGTATATATATACAGAGGCTATTCACTCATTTTTGTAACGATTTTGCTAAGATTTATATATAAACAAGCATTTGAATTTTATTTTTTGATATATTCAGTCTGATAGCCCTTTTATTGAACGATCATATTACATCTTGATTTTCAAGATAAAAGTCGTTTTCTTAAAACATCAAGATTGATTTTATTCCTCTCCCCTTTCACAATCTTCCAGAGTCCATCCAATGTTTTGGGATGTCGCTTATGAAGAGCTCCTTTCAAAAGTCCATATGCACAGTAATCCATAGAAGATACATCAAGGGGCTTGAGTGGGATGCATTTAAAGGGAATAGCTTTAATTCCGGTTTCATTTCTCATTTTCTTTTTTCTTTTTTCTTTTTTTTTTTTCTTTTTTTTTTTTTTTTTTTTTTTTTCAAAATAAAAAGCAGTAGATTTAGAGGTATGGCTTGGAGGTATGGCTATGAGCTATGATCCTATGGCTATGATGGTTATGGTTAGAGGTATGGCTATGATCCTGATGGAACTTAACATAGTAAAGACTGTTTGGATAAAGAGATGGATGTTTTTCGTTAAAAATGCGTGTTAAAACATATTTCTAATAGTAATCCGAATTAATTTTGACATTCTTTTTCTGCTTTCCTTATTTTAAGTTTTCCGTTACAACAGAATCCAGTAACCTTTAGAAAACCTTTAGAAAAACTTTCCTTGTTTTCTATGAACCATAATATTAAGTCTTTTTCTCCTCTTTTTCGGTAGTAAATTGACATTTTTCTATTGCAATTAGATAGATATATCCAATACTTAGCTATTGTAACTATATATTTCCATTTTTTACCTGCGAACTAATTTTCATACAGCAATCTGCGCATAGTCTTAAGCTGAGAAACATGTTTGGGCATTAGGCGATGATCATCATGTTTTTTTGTTTTGATTATCTTTAAATCAGATTTTATAACTGTGTTTGTTCACAGGTCCTATAGAGATATCTAAAGATTTTGCAATAGCCCTTTGAGGAGCTCGATTTTCCTTTAAAACATGAGATGCGACTTTAGATTTAATAAGACCTGTACGTACCTTTGTTGGGAATGCATTTTCTTTTTTTTTTTCCTTTTTCCTCAGTCAGATATAAACTTTGACGTTTCTTTCCTTTTATATTAATTATTTCACTTATTTTACGTGTATGACTATTAAAACCATGCTTTTAACATCTTTTGTTAATAATTGATAAAGAGAAATACGAAGAGAAATCGTATTTCTCTTCGGACAGCGCAAAAATATAGCCTTCGATTCCTTGTTTATTTCTCAGTAGCATATTAAAGAATATTTTTAATGCTGCAGACGATAATTAAACCTTATCCCAATTTGATTCCAATCACAATTATATTTTAAATTTAATATTTAAATTCACGGAGAGACATAAAGTCGTTAGAAAAATGTATAAACACGCTCTGTATTGGAGATGACAGACAAGCTATCCGTGGTTTATCCTCGAGTTTTTTAGTCCAAAGGGATTTAGTCCCGAAGGACTATTACTTTCGTTTTGCGATTTTGCGTTGATTCACTCTGAATGCCCGATTCACTTTTCAAATTGTTGCCACTAAATGTTATCGCTCTGCATTAAAGTTTAAAAAATGAAAAATCTGCATAAATGTATGCATGTTATTATTGTTTTTTTTTGACGTAGCTTTCTCTTCAAAAATCGTCTGCGTGCGTTGCACGGGAAAATAAAAAGGAATTTTAATTACAGTTCTAAATAAATAGCCAAATAAATGTGAAATTCGTAACAATATTCTGTAAAACTTTAACGAATTTTTCATTAACAAACTCAAAGATTTCAAAGCCAGCAATACCAACGTTGTACAGAAAAACATTTTTATCTCCAGCGCGTGAGAGCGTGTACCGAAATTTCTAAAGATATGCTCAATTTAAAATTATTTTGCGATATTGCTGTTGAATTGAATTTTATTGTTTAAGTGCTAAGAACATGGTATTTAACAAATAAAGGTAACACACAAAATGTTAAATAAACGTCCCTTTGGACGTAATTTAAAAATCTGAAACATTTCAGTTTTTTTTTTTTAATTAAAGATTAAGAGTGTGGCTAATAGATGAGAGAACACGGTCTATATGTATGCAAACTTTTCACAACTAAGACTCTAAAATGTGTCTATAAATTAATATTTTTTTACTACAAAAAAAAAATAATTTTTCATACAAGTGCCTTTCTGAGCTTTTGATGGCATTGTTGAAAAGAATTCACTAGAGGTTATCAGCATCAAGAAAAGAAGATGTTGCTGTAAATAAAGTTTTAACTACAACGAAGAAAAATACTTTGTCTTTAAAAAAATTCATGTATATATTTTGTCTTCTACTTATGTATACAAATTTTGAGAAATCTGAAGGTTTACCTTAATATTTAAATGCAAATTTAATCAAATGATCAGTATCTCAGAGGTCAAAATATTAATTATTCATAAAGTGCTCAAAACGTGTCTAAAAGGAAGAACATAATATGAAGAAAATATTAAATTATTATTTAAAATTCTTCCGCTTGCTATTTGTTGTTACTTACATAGAGGAATGTAAGAACGTGGGTAAAATCACTAAAAGAACGTTTTTTTTTTCGCTTATTAACATTACGTTCTAAATTGTTATAAATTTCCCTTTCATTTCCATAGAGGAAACATATGGATGACTATTTAAAAGTATTAAAAGGAAAACTGGTGTTTGTAAAATCATGTAGTTAAGGTTCTTCTTATAACTTGACATAAATCACCAAAACATTTCGGTGTTTCTTTAATGAATATTTTTCTCCGAATTTTCCAGTCAAAATGATCAGTTTAGTTATTCCATAATATCTTTGTATAGTCATTAAGTTTATTTTTTGATGTAGCTGACGTGAAAAATATGCAATATCCTGGCCGAGACTCGAACCTGGACCTCTGGAATACGCGCGGAGTGTGCTACCCTTACTCCACAAAGCCATACAGAACGGAAGGAGAAAATACCTCATATACTTCCCCTTTTAAACAGCGACATAGGAATTATTGGACCCAGTCGCTAAATCCTGGTGGTGAAGAATCAGTTCGTTCGGGCTCCTTTTAGTTCAGGGGTCATCATGGAGGTATGAAGTAAGAAGAATTGGCTCTAACTGGTTTTCCCCATACTCTGCCTTGAAGCACTGACGATCCCTGCGTGGTGACCAAAATGTTCGGTTACTTATTATTAAGATCAATGGGTTTTGACACGATCGGATGTAAATATTTTATAATTATGTCGTAAATATACATATAAATGTATATATTTTCTTTTTCTACACTATTTCAGAGTCCTAAGTATGTGAAAAGAATACATTTTTAAACAACAATTCATTCTGAACGGAATTAAATGCTATACTTTTCACAGAACAGGTTGCTCAGAACGGTTTGATTTGAATGAAGTATTTTCACGAGTTTTCATTAATTACATTAGAAAAAATTTTAAGGTATTTCGATTTTATTCTGTTAAGGATTACAAAAATGAAGATCAAAGTTTATTGTATTATTAATATTAAAATTTTGCATTATTTCTTTTCTATTTATAGAGCTTCTTCTTAAAATACTTTCTCAAGTGTGACATGATTTTTTTAGCTTCTGAGGCATCTTTTAAATCGAAAAATCTATGTCAGTTTATAATTAATGCTCTATTCTGTCTATTTCAAATTAGAGCGCCTTTTATTTTAATAGCGAAATACGTTAAATAGTACTAAACTATCTCTGAATATTTCTTAAAGGGAATTAAAAAAAAGGGTTTTTTTTAATAGTATTTAAAACCTGTAACTAGATTGTTATAAAATGTAAGGGAATAATTCTTTAATTATACTTATCAGATTATTTTTATCCTTATTTTCAACAATACGTATTCTAAAACTCTTTTTATTACTTCCTTAACTGCGCATCTCATGCTTTACAATACCTTTTAACAGATCGTTTTCCAGTATGAACAATTCTTGCTTAAATAGTTTTATAAACGTATTTGTCAACGGGATTTCTGTTTATGTTTACAATTAATGTTAAGGTTATTATATATTTAGATAATATTTACAATCGTTATAAATTTAGATACATTTAATAATCAGATTTCTTCACGGTAACTTTCACAGGGGTTTATGAATGAATTAATCCTTCATTTAAAATTGATTAATAATTTAATAAATATTTACGTATTTTGTTAAAGGCAGATACATGTTTTTTGCAAACATATGCATATATACCCATACATATTTCATACTTTTCATTTTATTCAGTAAACTAATTTACAATAATTTAGCACATACCCGAAATTTTTACATAAGAAATATGTATAAATATAATTTGAATGAAAATTACATGCACCCACTCAAAGGTCAGTTTTCCTTCGAAATTCCTCCACGATGGTATCTCTCCCTTTAGGCAAGTAGCCCTTGCACGCCTTAACTCTATTTAAAAAAAGCTTAACCTGACCTATGGCCCTAATTACAAATATTTTAACATGCATAATTTTATATTTGCATTTGGCCATCAAGTTTCAAACTTTTAACTTAAAACACCTTTTAGGAAATATTCATTATCAAATTCAAATCTTCTAGTAAATTCATGATCGGACCTCCTTTGGCAGGACAAACAAATGTTTCGACCTCTGTCGATTACCCTATTTTCAAATTCTTAATAAGTTGTTTTGATGATGTGTCACATCACATAGTCACATCACCGCACATGGTACTTTCGTCGAATTAGCAAATGTATTCCGTTTTCTGTTCCACACATTTGTGTAAAACTATACATAATTTTACAGAAATGTGTGATTAAAAATCAAGGAAAAGTTAAGTTATTGACATATCTGTGTGCATATTTATTAATTTTGACGAGGATTGCAGAATTTGATGGTAATTTTATTTAATTAACCCAAATAAGTAAAAAGTGTAAACCCAAAAGTGATTATTTTCCAGTTATATAAAAGTAAAATGATGAGTTTAAAATGAGCAACTGTAAAACCTTTCCTCTAAAAATTTTTAAAAAGTACATGTTGCAATCATATGCGGACGACAAAAAAAAATTATTTTATTTAAAACATTTCGGCCTTAACACATAAAAGTAGCGAATACTCTATCATGGGTATCGAAAGACGTATACAATTTTAAAGGTACCGTAAGATATTTTTCATTCTTTAAGCATAAACTTTTTGCTAAAATCTATATTTTTGTAGTTCAACAGCTTAGAATTTTGTAAAACAAATTCATAATCAAAATCGCTGTTGTTAATTATCAAAAAATAACCAAGATGCGATTTTTGCGTAAATGTCACTAAACTATACAAATTGCTACTATCCTTCACACAATTAATGTTTACTTTATGTGTAAATGTCCCGTTTCTCGATTTGTATGGAACTGTCGTGTGTCGAAATACTATCGAAGCGCTGTCAAAGGAGCTTCTGAATGTAAACAAAAAACACCCCATCTGGAGACCGAAGTTTCGGAGCAATGCTTCACTTGTAGTGCGGAGCTGGCCCCTCCTTCCTTTCTTACCTCCATGGGGCCACTGTAGAATCATTAGGAATTTTTCATGACGCAAAAGTGAAAAATCGGCAACGCCCTCGCCGGGATTCGAACCTGGACCTCTCGAATACGCCCCGAATGTCCTACCGTTACATCACGAAGGCTTGCTGAAAAGAGGGGGGAAATACCATATATCTTTTTTTTGAATAAATAATTAAATTCAGTATTAAAAATTTTGCGAAGTAGAAATTTAACAAACGTAAAGAAAATTTCGCGACGATTATATTATAAAACTTTCGAACTTTTATATACCATAATTTCATCTCCCCCTCTGTGACAAAACTAGATCAACGAGAATCAGCCAAGAGGAAGCTAAATCATCATGCAATACTTTTTGAAAAATTGTAGCTCTTTAAGTGAATCGGAAGATGTAAATAGGGGCTATGCGACAAAAGTAGGATTTTACAAAAGGAAAAAAAAAAACTATCTCATTCCAAACAAGAATGTCAGATTTATACGAATCCTAGTTACATCGATCTCATAATTTTTTGTCACTGACTTCTAACATTCTTGTGACAAACGAGATAGGTGTTTTTTTTTTTTTTTTTTTTTTTTTTTTTTTTTTTTACATTGTTGTTGTTTGTTTATTTGTTGTTGTTGTTGCTTGCATAAAATTTGACTGTCACATGGCTCCCTTTTACATCTTCCGATTCAATTATTTGAATATTATTCTGTTTCATGGAAACTTATATCATGAGGAGCATCAAGGAATGCTAAAAGTTACACCTTTTTAGCACGTAAAATATCTTGATTGAATGAAATACGTGACCTCTGATTAAAGGAACTAAGAATACGGGAAATATTTTATTACTTTGAAACAGTTCTTATTTATATTATTATTTATTAGCTGTGGAAAGGTTTATAAGATCTCCTTAAGAGAAAAGCATACATTTTACATTTCTAGCAATAAATCCAACATAATGCTTTTAAGCAATATGGCGAATAAGAAAGACATCACAACATTTTGCTTCAGTTGCTCTTAACTGTAAAATATGTAAAAATATTTACAGGTAATTGTCAATTCATATTTACATCTATCTTAATAAAATGGAATATATTCTTGATTTTAGCAAAAGCATTAATAGTGTTAAGTGCTTTGTTTTCTCATTTGATACCAGTGTCTTCGTTCTTAAATTGTTAAAGCAAGGAAATAATTGAAAAACCTCTCACAGTTTACATTATTTCCATTCACTTACGGTACACGGCAGTCATCTTGAACGGTTTCACAAAGTCGCTTTACGCCCTTTGTTCGTGCGTAAGATATGTGTCGGAAAATGTTTACACTCAATAGAACACACAATTTCTTTATTCACAGCTTAAACGATAAATACACCTGAAACCCTTTCACACGAGTAGCAGCTTCGATGTATTATTATTCTACCTGTTCTTGCTAGGTGGGCTGACAACATCCGATACGCCCTCTTCGGAGGTGGTAATTTGGGGTGGTCTTCTGTGGCTTCCAACGAAAATAAATTCGATGCACCTACAGGACAGATACCCTTCCAATTAAAGAAAACGCAGAGATTTATCTGTTGAATTACAGGAAGTCCAATTATACCATATTTTTTTTAATGTAAAAGAAATATGATTTTGGAGGAAAATTTTAATAATTAACTCGACTGCTTTCATCCCTCGATCCGTGCAAATTTTACCCATTCAGTTTGTTTTATAAGAAAAACTAAAGGGAAGATTATTAATTTACCACAATGGAAATGCTTTCAGTTCAAAAGCGGAAAGAAACTGACTGCATTGATTTCCAAAATGAAATCGTGGAGTAGATGTGTATTCTGCATCTAGCTGCCCCCAAAGATATTCTAAAAATGAAAGCAGCGTTTTATGGCTGTGAACATAGCATATAAGCATGGGAAAATCTTAAATGAAGAATAATGAGCCAAGAAAGATGGTTTTTAGGGTAGAAAAGACTAAAAAAAGAATAAACTAACAACAAAATCTACAACAACTTTTTAAAATTTTCCCTGTTGTTGACCGTTATAACTTCGATTAACAAGCCAATAAATAAATAAATAAATAAACTTAGAGTTGTAGGAGGAATTGACAGATAAATAAAACCTGAATCACAATAAAATACCTTTATGCTTTCATGGTGAATATACAATACCCACCGCGAAAGCCGTGCAGAGCTGTAGCTCTGCGCGTATTTCACAGCGGCGCAG
>KK112050.1:245814-280887 GCA_000611955.2 Stegodyphus mimosarum | reverse complement strand
ATTCTTTCCGAATGAATTGAAATGCGTATTTAAATTCGAAGATTTTATGGCTAAACTCATGGGCATCAAGAAATTAAACTTCGCAATACTAGAACAGACTAAGAAACGTCAAACACAGACACGTTGCACAGACTAAGACATGTATCGCACAGACTAAGAAATCTTGCAATACGGACCAATGTCTTGAACTTGCACTGGTATTATATTGCACAATGATATAAAAACGTAGATCTGGCTATGGATTATGTACAGAAGTTTCAAGTCTGCGCAGCAAATTTTAGACCTGTTGTAAAATACGTCAGCTGTTTTTGAAAATATTCTACAGCTTTTATGTTTACTATAGAAATAAAATAAAACGTGAATGATTAATATTTCGAATAGCTACTTCATGTTTCCTCATTCATTAGCTAATTCATTACCTATTCATTGTTCTGAGTTTTAAATGTTCTTATTCTGTAAAATCAATAAAATAAGCCCAGATAAAATTATCTTACAAAAATAACTAGTGCAGCTCGCATTTCTCTCGGCGACTTATCTCTCCGTTTGGTGACATTCAGCAGTTCTCACAAAATCCGTCGTACTTTAACTCAGCGGCCTTTTTTTATGGCGATACCTGAAAACTCAAATTTTCACTCTCTCCCAAACTCCTATTAACAACCTTAAAAATGAAATTCGACTGTGAATTTTACGCACGGCGCATCATGAGAAAATGTACAGGGACAATGGCATGGAATGTCGTGAGGGGTATCTCCAAGGCATGGTATTGAAGAAATGAGGTTTGCTTTGTGAATCCCAGATACTGACTTATAACTGTGTTCAGTTGAGTTTATTGCTATGTACAATAAATATTTTACCATGCTCTAAAAATGGGTAACGCTGAATGCCACACCTGACACTGCAAGTAACAATATGATTCCGTCACTGCTGTAGCAAGATTCATACCTGAACTATCAAAATGTTTGAAAGTACATTAATGCTGTAAAAACATACTTAAGATTTACGTCACCTAATTTCGTAACAATCACAAGCAAAGGCGGATCGAGTTGGATATGTAATAAAAGGAGCCGGCATTGTTTTTTAAGTTACACATCGCTCATCAAGGCGTGAGGGTAACAATAAGGCATAAAAGGCACAAAAATGCTGGCCCTGTTACGATGTTCAGTTCACAGGAAAGCAACCCTCGTCAAAGTTGCCGAGACACCTATATAAAGGTCTTAAACTTGACGAACAGCTGCCTACCTGCATAAAAGAGCCGACATCTTTACAACGTTTTATGAAATCTTGTGGATGGCGGAGCACCAAAATTCTTCGATTTTATGCAATGAAGTACAGAATTAGATCCAGCAATTATGAATTTGCTGTGAGCTAACGGCGATGGAGTTATAACAGTAAATTTAATACAGTTACTGTCAACCGTATTAAATTCAGCGAGAGATGTAAAAAAAAAAAAAAAAAAAAAAAAAAAAAAAAAAACTTTCGATTATTTTTAAACTGTTACTAGGTCTTTTCTTTTCTAACAGTTTGTCGTTTTCTTCCTGCATGAATTCCCTAATTCTCTAGCATCATACGCCTCTGGGCACAAGCAGAATGTGAAGGAAATATTTTCTAAAAATTAAAATTTTGCGGGGGGCAGTAAAATAGATTTCTAACCTGCAAAAGTATGGCGGCGCTCTTTTACCATAAACAAGCTTGTGGTTTTAATTAATTTTTCTTAATTTATAGAGTATTTTATCCCTTCTTTTCGACTGCCTCCTTGATGTAACTGAATATCACGTCCGGCTAGCAATCGAGAGATCCTGTGTTCGAATCTCGGCGAGAGCACTTCAGATTTTTCACGTCTCCTGCATCGATAAAACCTAATGACAAAATTAATAGCCGTAATTAATTCTGAAGAACAGCCAGAACTTTTTAAGGCTTTATAAATGCATTGCATTGATACCATAATATATTAATTACTTCAGTGCTTCACACCGCCAAAATTAACGGCGCGTGAAATAGGGATCGGACCTCTGACCGTCAGTGTGAAGGATGAATTCAGCAAGATGTTAATTACCGCGTTTAATTATTCAGCGATATGGAAACATTTTCTGAATCGTATTTATTTACATGCATATTTGCGTATTCAAACATCTCCCGGAAACAGTTTGCTCAGAAATGAAGAAAACGTTGGACATGTTGAACTACTTGATCGGATGCTCTAATGACTTGTAAACTTACAAGATATTAGTTAAAATATATGAAGATCAATGCATAATAGAAAGATATGTTAAATTCTGTTTACTCCGTGGCATTTAATTCAAACTTCTAAGAAGTCAGTTTCGAAAATGAAATGTAGGATCTATGTAAATACTGGAAATATGTTCGATGATTTATAACGCGAATAGTAGAATAGATCTTAGTATCATCCTTTGGCATGTGAAAAAAGAAAAAAAAAAATGATATCTTATTACCTCATAGACGAAAAGTAGGAATAATGTGTTGACTCGACAAATGTCTATTTGATTATCCAATTCATACCATTCACTGTAATTCTTTGGGATTTTGTCAATAGCTAAAACAATTCTGTAATCTTAATTACTACACATGGCTTTGTAAAGCTAGGATATCAACAGGATCTTCAGTGTAGACCCACTAGGAAAAATAATGCAATCTTAAAGAAAATGACCTCGGTTTTGATAATGTGTCACCTATCATTAAGATATTTGATCTACACTTCAGTAAACGGTGCGAAGAAAATTTTACACGTATTTTCTTTAAGCTGATATGAAAATGATTCTAATACTAGTCTCCCAGGCTGCGTACTGAATTACTGCAAATATCGTTACCATTTGAAAATAATATTTTTATAACATTTTTTATATTTGGGCTCGTTTGACGTTACTCAAACATGTAATTCGTACTAATGATAATGTACTTGTTTTCTAAGCAAGCAAATTTGTTTAACATGGAAAAATTCTTTATAATTAATTTTTATTGAAGGAAATCAAATATTAAGTCTTAAACTCAGAAAACTGTGAAACATTCTTGTGTGGCTTTTTCATCAAAGCGCCAATATGAGATGCGGCTGTTTTCCCTAAATGAGTCTCCGAGAGGCGGATCTAGCGTTTTGCTATTTTCCGTCCTTCTCCACGCCAACAGCTAGAATGACATGAGATTACTAAATACCATTAACATTAGGACACAGCCTATAGCTGATTAATGAACTCTTGTCATATTCCCGCAAGGATAAAATATGGAATTAGATGCTATTAACTTGGCCTTTTTCAAACGAAACACTCGGAGTATCAGCTTAATTAGTAGAGTAAGGGCCTTGGTAGCAAAGTGCCACGAGATTGGGTACCTATTAGGTGGACACGCTACTACAAACTCTGGAGACTTTCTACCTTTGGAGAAGAAACGTTTTATGACGTTAAAATATTAACTGCTGGGATGTTGAAGGAAACGTTTCGCGTGAGCAAATAGCATAATCAAGAATATTAAGAGTTTTAAAATTTATCCTTTTAAAATAGTCACAAATTTGTCTTGATAGTTTGTTTATGAGTAAAAATATGAAATATAGCCATTAAACTTGATAATGAATTTTGATTAATATCTTGAATCATCCAGTAGCACCGTGAGTAAGGTAATTAAAACCGAAAGTCGTTCGCGGTGAATAGAGTGACTGAATAGTTTCATGTTATGTTCTTTGTGGAGCATTAACATAAGGTGGTTTCCTTCAGAAATTGACAACCGCTCCCTCGAAATTACAGATTTCCTTCTGCTAGTCATTCTAGATTGGTACTTGCTTAACTTGTCACAAAATACTCATAAGAATACTTTTTTTTTAAATATTTTGTTTGGAGATTGGAAACGTCTTTAAAATCTTAGAATGATTCAATTCTAAGCCGTCTTAGCCTTCAGCTTTAAAAAAATTATTTCATGTTGTCTTCATTTTTTGGTTAACGAGTTACTCCAGTGGCTTTGTTTCCTCTTCCTTACCCTTTCCTTCTTTTTTTGTCTGTTATTATCGCTCGAGCACATGCTTCATATTCGTCATTTTTACTTCTGCAATTGAAGAAGAAGGTTCTATTTAACCTTCGAAACTAGTCCTGCAAAGTTAAACAACCTACGCGGATTCTTATTGCTATGGTATCTATAAAGTATTGTTTGAGTAGTTTTTAAAAAGCAGTTGTTTAATTTTACTAAGATGATGTAGAAATTTTTCGCAAGAAAATTTTTGAAACATCGTCTGTTAACAGACTATATTTGCGGTATTAAAACACGCCGCATTCTCAACAGCCGACAATCTTTAAAATTTCCTTTTTTAATTTATTAAGCCAGTATATTACTTTTTTAGTCCGCAAAATAAACAGAATTATTTAAAACTGAGATCAAATTCTTCGCAGTCAGTTTTCTGGGGAAATAACAATAGCATTTGTTGTTTCCAAGACAATAGTGCTTGCCGTCGCTCCCTCGAACGTTAAACTGTTGCAGAAGACTTTTTCAAGTGAAAATCTTAGCAATTAAAAATTAAAATTTTACTTGTGTTCTCACTTTAAATAATTTTGCGAAGTTCAATACAAACTGAAAGCTTTTCATCCCCCTAGTCCAGTGCTTCTGGAACTTTTTTCCTTCCTGACTCTTTTTTATGATCGAGTTTTTTTCGCAACCCCAAATATTAAATGTAAAATAAAGATCTAAAAATAAATATTTCCGCACGTGTAATTTATTTCTTTTGTAAATAATATACATAGGAAAAGAAATGGTTTTAAGATTTGTTTCAAGTATACAAAAATTGATGAAAAGAAAATCACGTTTTAGCGATATGGGTGTACTTGTGCTTTTACTGAGTAACAAATTAAGTCTTGGTGCAGGATTTGACATTGATGTACGTAAAGCATCTTCAACGTTTTTCATCGTTAAACCATATTTGGATTTAATAAGCGTTAAAGCTGAAAAAGTCGTTTCGCACAAGTATGCGGTATGAATGGCAGAACATTGAATGCCATTTCATAGATCATGAGAAATTCAGTTCTAATTCCAATTTAGAATTCAGTCAAAGATTTTTTAGGAACCCAAGTTTCAAGTTTGAATCATTCTATATTTTAACAAGATGAATAATTCCATTAATGTCAATTAATAGAATTTCTCTAAAAGTTTATACGGTGTTTTCTCCCTCTTTTCCACATTCCTTCGCGGCGTAATTGAAAGCCTACTCGACGCGTATTCAAGAAGTCCAGAGTTCGAATACCGGCAAGAAATTTGCATATTTTTCACCTCTCCTGCTTTAAAAAGTACCTAATGATTCTATAATGTGACGCCCGAATTAAAAGATGATAGATAATATTCGTCACCACCAGTATTTTTCGACTAAATTCCCTAATCCCCACTCGCAATTTAAAAGGGGAAGTATATAGGGCAGCTGTTCTCAACCTTTTGACTAACGCGAACCATCTAAACAAAAATTGAAAAAGTAGTACCACTACTTTAGTACCACTACTACATTTCGCAGTGATTATTTTTTAATTTCTCGATAAAAATATTAAAAAGATATATATATTTTGCCATTTTCACAACCTGTTGGCTATTTGTACTAAATACGCACACATAAAAGAATCTTAGATTAAAAATTTGTTACCATTTTAATTATCAAAATTTAAGTTATAATACTTTTATTCCAAAATTTATTGTGAAATTTGGGCCTATTTAAAAGAGATCTATTTCTTTATGTGTGGTGATATTCCATTTAGCTTTAACCATGAATTAGGATCCACTTTTAATTTTGTTCTGTTGTTTCCTTCACATATAACATGGAAAAAATCCTTGTTCGCACACATAGGTTGTGAAAAAAGGGAATAAAGATTTAATAGCTTTATTTGAAATGCCTTTAAGTTCTGTTTTCAGTTCAGCTTAAAGTTAACAAGTGTATTATTTTGGAAATCTTCAGTTAGAGTTCAATTACAGAAAATTTCTATCAGTTGATCTTTTTCTTCACGAGATTTTTGAATTTAATAGTTAAAAATACTTTGCTTCTTTGCGTACCACCTATATGTTTTTGCGTACCACCGGTTGAGAATCGTTGATATAGGGTATTTTCTCCTTCCATTTCGCTTGCCTTTGTGGTATAATTGGAAGCATACTCGGCGCGTATGCGATAGGTCCAGAGTTCAAGTACCGGGGAGGGCGTTGCACGTTTTTCACATCTCTTGCTTCAAGAAAATTTAGTGACTCTACATGTTTGATTAATGTAATTTCTTTAAATTCATGTATCCAAAATAAATTTTCGCAACCCGTACATTTCGTTTTGGGACTCCATTTAGGGTCGAGACCCACAGTTTAAAAAAAGCTCTTCTATTCGATTCTTTCTATTAAAAATAGCTTTACAGGATTTTTTTTCGAAATGACTTTCTTGTTTTTATTACAGCTTCAAAATTTTGTGCAATATCAACATAATAAAAGTTCGTAACTGTACTACTAATTTACTTTTAGATGTTTAAAAATAAGTAGAATGTAATATTGGTTTGTCTTTATTGTGTAAACGTACGAGTACGTATGAAACAAGAATTTTTTTTTTAACTAAAAATATTGTGAAATATTTAAAAATGCTATTAAGAACCTAAAAGTAAGTTATTCATTGTTGTGAATTGAGGAATTTTGTGTTGAGGAAGTACTGTTACCATAGGATCAGTAAGAAATGACAGTGTATAAATAAATAAAATGCAAAGCTATTCACAACTAAAACTTTTTGGAAATTAAAAACGAATAAACTTCGGAAAGGTTACGATATTTGACGGTTCTGGAACGGAAATAAACCCGTTAATTTAATTACTTTTTATTTACTTATTTATTTATTTTTTGCTTACTTCACAAAAGCTTAATGTGTCTCATTTGCTGGTACAAAAGACATGTATGCGTCACTGGGAGGATTTATTCGGACATACTGGGAAGTTGATTGATGCCACGGAGGAATGAAATATTAGTAATTATATTTTTCACTAAGACAATTTTACAGCTCAATGCCACAGAGACCGATATCGATTGCAAGCATTCAGTCAAAATTTTCCACAGTAACAGAGACTATTTGGGAGAGTAGCTTAATCAAAATTTGTCACTAACTTTAATAAGATGCGTTAATGCGGTGGCCACCGCAGTCTTCAGATTTAACCCAATGTGATTTTTTAGAAACCCTACTTTTGTACTTCCTTTCGCCGCTGATCTTCAGGATCTTCGAAAGCTCTTCTCGATCGTGACATACTAGTACGCATGTGAGACAACATAGATTATCTCATAAATGTCTACCGTAAAGCAAAGTTGGATATATCGAGTATTTATAAAACATGTTAAAATAACTGAGTTTCCTCTGTATCCTTGTACAAAAAATTGCTATCGTTTGTGTAATTTAATTATCATGAAACTTTAAAATGCTCAACGAATTCTGAATAACATTGTAATAAATCCCAGTAAAATTATAAAAACCCGAAAACCAAATTATCCTCATCGATGTTTTCCTTTCCTGTGGGCTAAATAAAATCAGATTAGCTGTTAATTTATTTATTTAAGTGTTTTAAACTTTTCATAGATTTAAACACCGTATTTCCTCTCGTATCTTCCTCTAGCGGATTCCCCCCCCCTGGCTATTGAGAATCAGATTCTGAGCATTTAAAAAATATTCGCGTACATTTCCCCTTCATCATTGCGTTTAGCGAACGAACTCGCGTAAATTTCAAAATGGATTCTTTCAAGTAGTGATTGTTGTCAGTTTACAAACTCTCGCATATTACCTGTGAAGGTCCCGCCGTGATTTTCCTTCTAACTGCTGAACTCGATGCCAGCCTAATACAATAACTTACCTATAACAGGAAAATAAACATGAACTGACACTCATTCTGATACTTTTCTAAATCAGCTGCACATTCATCTTTTCTAATTATTTATGAATTTAAGGCCTATGGAGTAGCAGAGACAACGATAAGAATGAGCGAGATTCAAGTTAAGCGAAGTAGAAACGAAGCTACCTTACTAGATATTGTAATATTAATATTACTACTTATTGTTATTGCAATGTAGGTTTCTTCTAAAGGAATAATATTGCTGTAGTTGCCTCTAAATTATCCATGGCTACTTTTCGATTGTTACTGCGTCCTGCGAAAATTAAATTACTTGCGTAATTTTCCCCCTCAATTTTAGAAAGGTGAAATTAATAAAAAAAGGGGGGCAAATACGAGAGGAAATGCACTAATATCGAAGAATATTTTCGTATTTAAATAATGTCAAAGTATAATACTAGTGTGATTTCTTAAAAAGGTATTAAATTAATTTAAATGTACACAACAGGTAAATATACTTATAATACTCGGCAAACATGAAGTCAATAATAATTAATGAGAAAGCAGATACTTACTACAGATAAGCTTATTGTTTTTTCTGTGAGTCATTTTAGGTGTAACAGGTGCCAGTTTCTCTAAAAACAGACTAAACTAATCTGACCGTATTATGCATCTTCCTTCTCGGAAGGAATTTTTGATTTATCTTATTCATCACGATTTGGTATATTTTCTGTTATGAAAATTAATATATTTTATTTTTGCAACTGTGAAATTTCTGTTGAAGCTGCAGTAAGCACTAAATTAAATTTCTCTCATTTGAATCAGAACAAATGTATATTTTAATGCAGCTAGACGAACTTTGTTTAAAATCAATTGGGGTATTCAAGATATACTATACAACGAAATTATAACTTAATGTCTCTTATTTTTCGGTGCATCATTTGCCCAATAATGTTCAATTTATTATTCCCATTTTGATGCTAATTATTAATTACACGTGTCTGCATTTGTACAAAGCGCTGCAGGTTTTAAGTTAAATGTTATTGACAGTAAGAACTACAGGGGCCAACAAATAGAACATATCTCTGAAATAATCTGAATTTAGTAGATACATTTAGACATAAAGCTGTACTCTATGTGGACGTAATGGCACTACGAAAAGAGATATAGAATTAGCTGTAATAACAGTCAAAAGGGGGCCTTTGGATGTTCGACGTAATGCATTTACATAATTTTTACATTGGCTTGTCATTAATGCATGTAAAAGCTATAAATAACTTTATTATTTCACAGACAACGAGTTCTTATTTAAAATATGCTATGTTGCTATCCATCTACATGGTGTTCAGCTATTTATAAATCTATTATGCAGTTACTGCTAAGCTACTGTGCACATGAACAGAAATAAAGTAACTTGTAAAAGTTTGATTAAAGATTAACAAAAACATTATTCGTCAATATTTCCTTTTTGAAACATGCATGAAAAAATTTCAGTACCCGTTTCATATCCAAAACATTTTGAAATATTTATTCAAATAAGTTAATGAATACAGTTGTGAAATATATACACATTACGTACGTATATGACATTACAAATGCTTCTTGGTAACATGTTTTACAAATTATGAAACCCAACATCAAAGTATAACATGAGCAACAATTAGAGTAATTCCAAAAATTATGGGCCCATGTATGATATATAGGATAACTACCTAGACTCCTTCTCATCCTTTTTAATGTAGGCTTTATTATTTAATTGGATTGTTTCGAACAGTTCAGTAAAATCGCTTTAACAACGAGAAATCAAACAGCTTCTTTCATTTTTGACAGTAAATTTTAATATATATAACATATAGGAATATTTTGACAGAAAAACTTTATTTAGAATTGCTTTCCCGAATTATTAATAATTAGAACGTTTATTTATTTTATAGAATTTATCTAAAGTTTAATTCAACATAATTTGCTTATTTAATCATTAACTTTTTGACAGGAGCAAAATAATATTTTTCTACGTATTTGAAGTTCCGTTAATAAACTGAACAAATGAATATTTGTCGTAGCATGAGAAAAAGATTTGTCGTAGAAAGACAAGATTTATTTTTCCTTTATTAAATAAAAGATTTTCATGACATAAAACAAACAAAAAAGGTAAATTTTATAAATTATAATTAGGTTTATTTCTGCTTTCAAAAATCATAATATGATTTTTTTAATTTGCAAGTGTTCCAAAAGGAATTCTTTGCATTTTTTTATTTAATGAACTTTTATTTAGGAATTCTATTTGCATTTTTATTTTCTAGATCTTGGAAATCTTTGAAGCTTAGTAATCTACGAAAGAGAATAGTTTGGTTTCGTCAAGAAAATAATCTTGTTCTTGTAAATAACCAGAGAACAAAATTCTTGCTGTGTGTAAAATAGCAAGAATATAGTTTAACTCACACCAAACTCATATCGGCAGAAAAATTCGCGAAAAGTAACATATTCCTTGTTGACGTGTACAGTTTTTAAAGGAGAATAAATAAAGTCACTAATCAAAAACTTTAATATTACAGTTCTTAAAACTGTTACAATCATCAGTCATTTATTTTCTCAGTTAAAATTTAGCATCAATTCTTGTTTGATTTCAGTAACGAGCAGAAACTTGATGAACAGGCTAAACGCTTTCCTCCGATTTTTTGATGTAGGACCTTTTTGGATGCAGGGAAACCAACAGCGTAGCTTTGCTCACTAGAAGTTTAGATATGCAGCTCATCAAAATCTGTACAAAAGAAAAAAAAAAATAACATTAGAGTTCAGAATTTAATAATCTCAATGCAAACTGGATTATCAACAAGCAAAGAAAATTAATAGTGAATGTTGAAAATGGCGTAATTTTACCGATAACATAAAATAAGATTTAAAAAATATAAATTATGAGAACGAAAAAGAAATTTGATCTTTATACATATTTTCCGGAAGATTATGTCTTCTCGCGTATTGCACTCAGGGCGCAATCCAACCATACAAACTGTAATATTTCAGGAAAATTGTAAAGCTTGTCATATGGGCGAAACTTGTAATAATTATATTTGGCTCTTAGAAAGCATTAACATATTCTCTACAGAAAAATTGTACCAATTGCCATCCTCTGGGCTAGCATAGTTTGTGAGGTAGTGCAAACGGAGTTAAAGCATCTTTCAGTTATTTGGTGTAGCGAAAGATTTCAAACAGCTTGGATTTATCTGATCAAAAACGGATCCTGTCATGTCACAATAGTATACAGTTTTAGATTTCTTATCATTCGATTCCGTTGCTGTCACTTATAGGTAGCGATGTAATTTGAAACTTGCGTTGCTTTACAAGTCCCTTGTAATTTTTATATTTAAAAATATATGTTGCTTTATTCGATCTTTAATTGCCAGCGTATATAAGCTTATGAGCACGATTCGAATACTTTATTAAAGCAAATGAAATATTACAGGTTATAAATTCAAAGGTGCTGTGAAAAGTTATGAAATGTGATATAATGTTAATTAAACATTAGGTGATCTAATTCAACCTTAAAGTCGGCTGAAAATATTAAAAGCATTTTTAAGAAACTACACAGAGTCTTCAGAAATATACTTCTATCATCGGTAAGTGAAATGAATCGTTTATACGCAGTGCTTTACTTTTCTTTATTATAACAAAGCTTAAGCCCTCCTTTCCGCGTGCTTTCGTCGTGTCACTAAGAGCACGTCCGACGCGTAATCGGGAGGTCGGGAGTTCGAGTCACGGCGAGAGCATTGCGTAATTTTCACATTTTCTGCATCGATAAATCTAATGTCTCTACAAAGTCTTATTTTTCCCAAATAAGGAAGCATTTCGCACCAATCTGCCGTTGATTTATTCTTTCAAAGAAGAAAATCCTTCTAAGACGAATAAATCAAGAAACAGAATAATGCACTTCATCCCTGAGCAATCTCAGTTAGAACTGCGTACTACGCTCATTTTCTTCAGTAAATACACCAGAATGGTTTTGAAGATTTGCTCGCAGCAAGTCACAAAACTCTCAAAGTCTAAACAGATACGAAGACAGAAATTCCGAAAAAAAAGGGGGGGAATGAATTGCGTATCTCATGAATACATATGTTGATACTAAACTATTTCATCATTGAAAACCACAAAAAGTTACCGAAATGTGTTGTAAACTTTACATGTTTATTCTCTAGTGCTTAAGATGATTCCCTGTATAAAGAGTTTGTAGGAAATTCTTGCCGCGTGAATGGAATTGAATTTGACTGATCGAAGTGTTAGACAGCTCGTTGCAAGAGAAAAATATGAAGTAATATCATCTGGGACAATGTAGCTCACGTTGCACTGCAAGCAGTGTTAAAGTATCTTTCAACCATTTTGTGTTGCGCAATTTTTAATCAAAAGGCGTCTGAAGAAAGAAGACTGGGTTCCTTTGATCAGATGTAAGTATAGCACTGTCACCCTATACCTACCTTGTTTGTGATATTTCTCCACCTATAATTCCTCGTTTCTTTTTTATCGAGATGTTTCTACGGGGGTCAGTGTTTACAATCAGACTCTCAAAATAGCTCAACGCTCAGTTTAAGATATATAAATAAAAGTGCACTTTAACGAGGCTTTCAGGAATGTTAAGAGAGTTAGAGCAGGTGTTTGTGTTCCGACGGATGCTACGTTGAAGACGATAAGGCAATCATTTTTTGCATCTGAAGCAGAATTAGGCTACAGGAATTTTACGTAAAATTTTGAACATGAGCATTTGTAGTATTTATAATACTCTTTATCATAAAAGATAATACTGATGTCAATAATTGCAAACAAAAAAAGTAGACTTATACTGATATATCGATTAAGAGTACAGAAATTGCATTCTTTTAAAATTTATTTTTTTAGTAAATGTTCTTTTTCTTGCAGAAAGACTCTGTAAAGCACAAAACGCAAAAGAAGTAAGTGGCAATCGGCAGTTTTCATTGATGGTAAGGCTTCCAGTCAGTAACAGGCTGATTGGTAGCTCAGTATTTGAAAATTCAAAATTTATACTTAGATTTCATACTCTTAACCCTCGACTTTATTACGGATTAAGTAAAAATAATTCAGTCACGCTGGAAACGAATAAATAAACAGAACCCATCAATATAAGCTAGGAATAATGATTAGTTTTAAGAAGTTGTGGGAACACAAACAACGGGACAGCGATCGACAAAACAATTAAAAATGATATTAATAAGTAAGGATTCCTCATTCAGCTCGTACAACCTCGTCTTTGGAATCGAGGACCTGGAAGAAGCCTCAGTTTCTTTGCGATGTGGTATTTGCAAATGACAGTAAGCTCAATGAATTTACAATGAAATTTTGGATTTTTAAATTATTTTAACTCACACACAGTTAAAAAAATCTTCCCTATTTTTTTTCTGAACTATTTCATTACTTACGTACTGAAAGATTATTTTTAATCCGGTTGTTAATAACTGTAAACTTATTATAAACAGATGAATAATGCACCATTGTCAATATTCAAGGAAAAAAATAGGTAACCGTTCTCCTTCATAACGATTAGGTAATCGCGTTCTGCTTTTTTCTGTGAAGAGAAAGTTTACTTTAAAGTGCATGAACGATTTCAGAGCTCTTTAATGAAATAACGGAAAAGTATTCCAACAGCTGATTTCTGGCGAGACATCTGAAACCTCTTTTGGATGTGTCGAAGTACTGCAACAGCAGAAAAAAAAAGACTTCCTTTGCATTTAGATTTTGATTATTTCACCTCTATAACTTTCTAGTTGCCTTGCGCACTTAGCAACTACGTTCTCCTGAGCTAAAATTATTTTGTTGTTACAGAATTTCATACAAGAAGTAACAGTTGTTTTTAACAAAACGGAAATTTTCCCCTTAGAGTATTGGTTTATTAAAACATTTTCATCAATAAAACTAATCCAATTTAACAAAAAGCTAAATATTAACAAAAATAAAAACAAGATCCCTTAGAGGATATTTTTCTTTACCTCACTGGACAAAAGAAATTATTTAATTCCTTTCAGATTAGCTTAAAAATAAAAGTCATATTTTAAATACACTCTTAATGGACTTGATGCGATTCTCTAAACACGAGTTGCATCACAGACCCATATTTTCCATTTCGAAAACAAGGATAAATCTTGAATGATTTCTCTAACAACACGAAAATTTACTTTTCTTTATATACGAACTTTGCTTGCACTTCTATTCAGAATGATTGATTTACATCTGAGAATTCTCATCCGCTTTTTTCAGATTCCGATTAAAACAGAAAAGATTGCGTGATCATTTGAAAATAAGCACAAAGAGTTGAATATCACGATCTGCTCATAAGCACGTAAACTCGAAACGTTAAATTAAGCAAAACAAAACAAAAAAAAAAAAATGCAACTGATTTCTATGCTAGTGGCAGCCAAAAGCAGTCTGTTTATTTTTTGATCGTATTTTATAATGAAGTATGCCAATATGGTCAATGAGTACGTAACACTCGTTTTATCATGACCTGATTTGATATTGAAATACATTTAATACTGTTTTTTCCTCAGCAATTTAAATTCCCAATTTTATCATAAATATAACTATGGTAGGCTAGTCGTTTATGATCAGTTTATCAAATACGGCATGCAGTTTTCTGCAAATTAAAAGGTTCCGCAAAGATAAATTAAGTATTCCTTTTCAAGATTTCAAGTTCTGCTCAAGAACATGGATGATGCATCAGACGCTCATTGTCCAAATGTTTCTCAATAAATTAAAAAACGAACTTAATATAGACACCACATGTATTCCTTGCGCGGCCTATTAAATTACACATATTTTTTCGCTGCTGAAAATGTCTACTAAGTGGATTCGATTACTGACACCAAAAGATGGAAACGAACTACGTTAATTCGAGCTTTGAAGTAAAATATACTGAAAACCTTTTTAATTAAGCAGGCTTAGTTAAATGCTCTCAAAATAAGAAAGGACATTTTTAGTATCATATTATTTTGGTTTACATGCGAAAACAATAAAATCGTGTATCTCTAAATAATACCGGCATTTATATTTAAAAGGTATCGAAAAGTGAATTAAATGCAGTCATTCATATATACTAATTCATTTCTATACTGTCCCTTCTATTTTTCCTTGAAGTTCTATTAACGTCTGAATACAGCGGAAGCGAAGTCTTTATTTTCAGTCACTTGAGACCGAAAATGCTATAATAGCTCAAAAATATTCTTTTTATTTTACTTTTCATTGAAAGAGTTTGAATAAAACTACCTGATTTGAAAAGATTTTTACTATTTTATTTTTTAATCTATACAATGCGGAAAGTCATAAAGAAAGAAAAATATTCCTATTAATCAGCGCAGGTCATCTCCCTCCCAAAAGAAATGTTCTCCTCCATCTAACCGATAATGTAAATTTGCGTTCAATTTATTTAAATCTAACTTCGATTCAGAAATTCGATCTCATTACCATTTAAAATCATAAGGCCTCTGTGCTGAATAAAATCTTTGATCTAAAAATCCATCATTATCAGAAAGCGGAGATTTAAAAAGACTGCTAAAAATTTGGTAACTGCATGCTTTACAGATTTCTAAAAAATGTTTCTCCTAGGTAGGATAAAAACGTAATTTTGAGATAATGAGACAGTTAAACAAAAATTCAAAACTATAACAAAGTCTCTATAGAATTTTAACGAATTTCTTGTGAAATATTGCGTATTGTCACATTGTCAAAAATTTCAAAAGCCAAAGTATGGATTCTGTTGAAAAAGACTGAAAATGAATTCCGAAATATGACCCAGAAAACTTTTTTTTTAGATTTTTTATCATTGCGACATTAAAAAAAATTCATAATTAAATTTGTAAAAATTAAAGATTAGAGTATGTTTTAAAACAATTCTCTGTCAATTACCATTTGAAAAATGAAACTTGGATTTACTGATTCGAGATATATATTCGTTTGTAGTTTCTTTACGTATTTATTAATATTATTTTTCGCGAGAAGAAATCCCATTATAGTATCATGATCTTCTTTTAACTAAATTTATTAATATGCTCCGGAAGATAAGTGTTAGTGAAAAACCTCTCCGTAAAACATTAATAGCGTGAGTTTGGTTATCAACTGTGATATGTTAAAACTTAAGGAATTGAGAATATATTTTGGATTAAATTGGAAAAACTCTATCGATAAACTTTAATTGAATAATTGAAATCCATTTATACAAAGACTAGACAGTTTGAGCGTAAGTAAACATGTTTTTGGTTTGTTGGCCTCTGGCCTTATCCTATAAAATGTATGTAACGTTATACAAATAACTGGTCGAAGCGCCAGCCCATATATTCCTGTGTAATTTGTTGATATTAGTGAAATTATATATCCGAAAAAAAGAAAAAACGTTGATATGAGTTAAGGTTACAATTTTTCACTATGTGAATATTCAAATGCAAACTTATTTCGGCCTCGATGCACTGATTTATCAAAACAATTCTGCAGCTAAATTAAACCGTTTTATTATAACAATCAATAATTTTGATGATAAGAAATCATTTGTGTAAGAGCTTCCCATCTCTTCTTTTATTAATAGAATTCAGAATCTATTCATTTTGAAATTAAAAAATAAACTATTTTACTTGAAATTAAGATGTTTAACTAAATTACTTATGTCTTTTGTAGTGCGCTAAGGGAAAGGTTTGCATCGCACAATATTGAAAGGGTAGGTTAATGCATTCGACCCTCGATGTACATCGCATGTCCTTGCTCGTTTGCTTCATGGTCATCATTAACTTTTTCAGCGTGTTAACAACGCTCATGGTCATAACGAGAACGCTGACTTACCGAGGTAGTTATCAGCATCCGTCAGAAATCTAACCTTGGCTCATAATAAGCATTGCTGTAAAGGTATAACACAAATACAATTAAAAAAGCACGATAATTACTGAGGCACATTTAAACTATTCTTAGTAAAAAGCTGCACACATACCAAATAATTTAAAGTGTTAGAAAATAAAATCTGCTATGATTACTGAAGCTCTTACAAATCAAAGAAATTAGATGTGAACACCAAATAATTTCCTCGTACAGCTATTACATTATCGGCATTTTTTGCTACGCTTCATTTAAACTTATTTCCTCGAATTACTCTAAGTTAATTAATGGATCTCTCAAGACAAGTCGAAAATGACATAAAAAATGCAAATTTTGGAATTAAATATTCCGCTCATTTTTCCTCGTACGGGAGTCAAATTTCTTGTATTTAAATTTTTTTATAAAAATTTATTAATAACAAATCAAGTTTTCCAAAACATAGGAACTGGAAGATTCCAATAAAACTTTGATTTTTTAACTTGTCCAATTTTTTTTAAAATTTAAAACTGCCAAAACACACATATACACACGAAAATTATTTAAAACACTTTTGTAAGTTAAACACTTTTTTTCTTTAATTTCGTTACTTAAAGCACTTTTGTTTCGTAAACACTTATCGGACTTAAATGTCTACGGCAAACGATTTCGAAAATGAAAGCCGACTAGGAAATTTTTAAGGCGGGTTACTGAATGCGTATTTATAAATATATGCAAGGTTATATGAAACTATGAATTGTACATTAAATTAGCACTATCCCCTTAATTTCTCGTTTTAATTTGATCAATTTCTCATCTCTTATCTAAAAATAACAATTGCTTTTTCGAAATTGCGTCATATCTGAAAATTATTTCCGCGTTATGTCATTTTAACTTTCTGCACTCAGCATAATTCTTAGCCAATCAGATTAAAGAAAAACTATACTACAAGTACCGCTGCAATCAAACTACGCATTATCTTTCTATGCTTGCTCATGCTCTCTCATTAATCCACATCTATTCGCAGGTTTGCCGCATTTTCCTTTGTCATAAAATGCAGCTATGTATATCAAATTATGGGGCTCGTTTAACACCCATAATAGTATTGTACGAATTAAGAAGCAGCGTGGGCTATGAAATTCGCCGTCCGAAAATAAAAAGGATGTTTTAAAAATCAAGCCAGTTGTGAGTTTTCCTGCTGTTATTTACAATGCAGTAACTTTCAGCTATCTGCTATCTCCGTCCTCACGACGAATGCTGTTTCATCTTATCTTCTACATTAAATCAAACAGAATAACTTATTAAATGTTAATTTTCTGTAGTATTCAAATTTGCTCTTAAGTAATATTTTGATTAAGCTTTGATTCTTACCTGGAAAAAAAATGACGAAACACTTTAGCATGCATTCATTATTGTTAATTGATCGGAAATTGGGTTGTTCTCCTTGATAAGTCAATTAATTTCCATTTAAGAAATCTAATTGCTTTATTTTTATTTGCACTTCCATTTTACCTGTTTTATAAATTTATTAATTTAAAAAAAAAATATTTCCGGCTTTTAACTGTACTACTGGCATATTTTACTACAACACAATTCTAATTAACGTTTTATTAAGTTTCTAAATTTTATTTGCCTAGAAGATGATATAAAAAACTCTTATATATATGTGTGTGTATTCGTTTGGCTCTGCCGATACCAGTTAGAAAGAAAGGTGCCTAATTAGATGTTACAGCAGTTCCACATACAAAATTTCACCTTTCTATGGTTAATTGCTGTGTCATGCGACATACATGCATACGGCATAGGTATGTACCCACAAACGTAATAAAAAATTCCTTTTAAACCCCCTTTAAATCCATTTTACAATCCATTTTGGAAAATCAGTCCTTTATTCTGCCCACATGCGCAGACTTCACCAAAAGAATCATGAAAGAGTAATCCCATGATAGATGTAAATGTATTAAGAGCATAACGTGGGTTTCCAGTTAAACTCATCAATAAACTTCCCAAATTTTTAATTTGCATTTTTGAAACATTTAACATTAATTCACGTGTGAGAGGCTACAAAAATCTTTCAGTATATAGATCGGTAATTAATTAAGGCAAAACTTACTTAATACAACTGACACTATCGGCTATCAGAAATTGAAACCGAGAAGGTACTGACAGCGCTCCGTGAGTTTGTGAATTTTATCATTTGGAAAATGGTAGACGAGTATACTCAAGATGCCCGCCACCGGCAGAACGGTAGAGTTTCTTAGAACTAATAGTTAAGCTCAGTATAACTGTACGGACATTTTCGTAGCTTTCCTTATGTGTAACGTAGATACGAGAGAGTTTCCTTGAAAAAGTCCCCCCACGAAAGCATCCCTATGCTTGGCAGACACCACCATGTGTCGCCATAATCGAAATAAAAAAAGACACCGGATTACTTCCTTATACGACCTGTATACACATTTTTTGCTACACTTAAATGTATTTCTTCTAATTATTCTTATTTAATTAGCCTATCCCTCACGGCAAGCTGAAAATGAAAACCAAATATTGCAAATTTTGAAATTAAATATCCCAGTCGTACGAGAGTCAAACTTGTTATATTTTAATTTTTGCCTAACGAGTATAAAACTTCCCCAAACATAAGCATAGGAACCAGGAGAGTACATAAAAAATTAGATTTTGTTATTTGCCCAAAATTAATATTTTTAAAATTTTATATTGCCAAAATAGGAATATTTTAGTCATTTAAAACATGTCTGCAATTGAAAGTATATGACTACGACCAACAATATCGAAAATAAAGGTCAGGTATGGATTTTTAAGCCGGGTAAGGTTGGGCTGGTGATTGTGCAGAGGGATTCCAATTCCCCTTGAAATGTAGGGATCTTTGTATGGAATGATGATTTAAATTGTTTAAATATACGTTTTTTAAAATTTTTAATTCTTATTAATTTATCATTTGATAAATTACAAATTCCACTTTAATTAAGTACAAATTCAATTTTTATTTCCCCGATAGTACATTTTTATTATGTAAATTTTTTTCTTATTTCCTAATCATAAGGATATACGTGTAAGAAAATTAAGGAATATGTAAAAGATTAAATTAGCAACTTAAATTTCCCTTCTCAATTCTAAAAATAGTAACTTCTCTCTGCGCTGTGTCATTTCTAGATTAATCCGTGTCATATGACTCTTACATAATTCTGGTGATGTATATGAAGCTAAAACTCGAACAGCCAATAGTAATTTTATAGCAATATTGACTATCCAATCAAAATGCATTGAGAACCAAAACTAACTCAGTCTGAATGAAGATGCCACCCTGAACATAACGCACTTGCTTTCAACGCTTTGGCCTAGCTGCACTGTGGTCTGTCTGCTCCTTCTATCTTACTGAAAATTTTTCTAAATGTAAGCTTTTTGGAAGAGGCCCATTTAATGTGTCAACTTGATTGTGGCCACAACAAGCTGAAATAAAAAATGAGGATTTAATCTGGCTTCGCCTTCAGTTTCCTATTCATTATGGATTAACACTTCTACGACATCATTAATTTACAATAAATTATAATAAGAAAACTTTCCATATACCATCTCCAAGGAACAGAAATTCATTTTAAAACCATCATTGAAAAAGGCATTTTTCATATACATTAAAATTTTAATCTTATTAGCAATAGTCCAGGATTTTGCTTTTTAGGTGTTTTTAAGTAAATTTTTAAATTCCTTAATAATTTTTAAGTGTGTGTGTGATGATTTCGATGAGCATAGAAGGAGGAATTAGCTTGCAGTCGTCGTAGCTGAGCGGGAAGACTTACAGATGAAGATTACAAAACACGAACTTGAGGAATTTCCAGTCTATATTTTTACACATATAAAACCATCTCCACAGATGTTTATTCAATCATAATGAAATCCGATACATTTCTATGTTTCAATCATAATGAAAGACGATGCATTACTATTTACACTGATTTTTAAAATTAAGACGCAGGCACTTTAGACGGGGAAGCATAGCGACCAGTTATTAGCAAGGTGGAAGCTAGCAGAAGAAGAAGTGACGTAATTCAGTTCGCCAGATTATTTATAGCAGAGTAAGTGAGATTCTAGGGGCAAGCTATGATTGGTTACTATTAGTTTTGGTCTACACTTTTCAAGCAGCGTTACGTAACGTCAAAAGATCTCGAATTCGGAAGAACAGATGAATTAAGGGGGAGATCACCAAATTTAGAATGTTAATTTTAAGATCGCCAATTAGTTTTTAAAGTAGCTATCATATTTTCTCATATCTTACATATACATATACATTTTAAGTACGCATTCGAATCTGGCTCTTATTTAGCCTTTACATTTGACAATGAAATTTTTCGAAAAAAATTTGAGCTTCACATTATAATTAGTACAGCATTTTATTATTTTTATTCTTGTCATTCATTTTACCAATTTTATTGATATTTCTTTCGTTTGTAATTCATCCAATCTTTTCTCTTGATTATCAGTGTTTTATTTCGGCATTACATTTAAATGTTTTCCTTGTAACGTTTGTTCCTTTTTGTGTTCGGACAACAAAAACTGGTAGAGGAAAGAGACCAACTCAATGAGAGCCTCAAACTTGTATAGATTTTTTTAAATATTGTATATAAAAAATTTTTAGAATTAATAACCATTATACTAATTGGCGATAGAGATCTCAGTGAGTTGATCGGAATGAAACCGGTTCTTGTTGTTCAGTTAATTTACTTTGTTTAAAGCTTCAGAACACTTTTCCCTTGACAAGTTCTGCTTGGAGCTTTGATTAAAAAGATTAACTTTTGTTTTCACTGTTTTTTAGTATTTTAACTTTTTCTTTTGATTTTTCTATTCAAAAAATGTATATTATAAATTTGAAAGTTCTTCAAAAAAATGAAAATAGGTAGGGGATCATGGTTTTACAATCCTTAAGTAATTCTCTCATATATTTCATTTCCCATATTAGATGGTATAAAAAAATCTTGCAGCACTACGCGCAGATTTCTACTAGTTTTTCTAGTTTTTTCTCTCAACAACATATAGAAAATCTGTCAACTTTCTCAGAAATATATACATACATATATGTATGTCTATAGATGTGTGTATGTACTGCCAATTGCAATAAAAAAAAGTGCACAACTAAGTGTTATAGAATTTCTATATACAAAATTTCAATGCCCTACGGCTAATCATTTTGAGTTAAATGAGATACATACATACCTACTACATATGTAAGTACAGACATCACGAAAAAAGTCCCTTTTGAATCCATTTTACAATCCATAAATTGCCAATCAGAGAAAGGTTCTTTTCAATCCGTACGAACTCACGGTCATTAAAACAAAATCGTCCAAAGAGTTTGGGAATGGTCAAAATGGATATTTCTGTTGAAATACGATACCGGAAATTTTTCGCAATTACAATACTTTACTTCGTACAGGGAAGAAAAGAAAAAAAAAATTCAAAGATTTTAGGAATATGCTTTTTTTTTTTTTTTTTTTTAAAAATGTTTTTGATTTTTTTTTTTTTTTTTTTTTGACAACATGCTTGATGAAATTTTTTATATTAATTGAATTATTCGAGATTTAAATTTCTTTAAGGATTCAGATTGGGAAAATTCTTCAGAAGTTCCTTTAAGCTTAGAATCTGACGAAAAATAGTTTTCATTTTTTAAATTGCATTTTTTATGAAGAGTATTATTCTAGCAATTATTTTTAATATCACCAGTTCGACTTGTGTTTTTGACAATACCAGGGAGAAAGTATATCTTGTTTTGATAGCATTGCTATTCCTCTATGTTTTTAGTAGCCGAGATGGTTGTGCATTACTAATCTCTTTCGGTGTGGCCTATACAAGTGTATTCTTCTCTTCTGTAGTGAGAAAATATATTACTTTTGTAATATCAGTATAGTTTTCTTCATAGGTATAGTATTTCGGTATAAGGAATATATTGCTGGAACACTCCCGTAGAAGCATCTTGAATTTATGAAACACTATATAGTTACATTGGGGAAAAATTTGGCCATGTAATATTGCAGCACAATGTAATTTCTTTTATGTTTTTATTCAGTGTATACGTAATGTCTTGAGTTTTGAATTTTTTATATTAATTCGGAGTTAGAAAAAGCAGTACTTGAAAGCAAAATGATCGGATGAATTACTTTGTGAACTGCTTCATTTCACTAAAGATTTTCGGAAATTGATATAAAAGGAAAAGTGTGTCAATTTAAAGTTATCTTAATTGAGCTCTGGTTGAGATCAACATAATGAAATTAGTAAAATAATTCCTTTAGGTCTCTGAAACATAAAATGTAGCAAGGATCAATTAACAGGCTTCAGCTAGTACAATTTGACTAAAAATAATTAACTATTTTTAATTACCCACCACAAAATATTTGTAAAATAGGAGGTAATAGCAATGGCTTGCCTGTTTCTGCCATATATAACATTAATGTTATATAAAAGTGAAAAAGAGCATAACCCAATTTGAATATCGTGGTATAAGCAGAACTTCTCTGTTTCAGGCAGTTTTGAGTGCATTGCTCTCGGCCTAGGTGCACGTGTAGTTATTGTGTATTGGCATGCCGCTTGTGCATATCAAAGTGAAAAGTCGGCTCATGTATTCCATCACATGCAGCAAAAGCGATCGCTTCAAAAGACAATCGCCAACCGTTGAAAGGAAGTGGGGTGGGAAGGGGGAAGTGAAACCACTCGTCACTTACGAGAAACCACCAGGTAAAACGGAGGACAAAAGGAAAAAATAAAATTAAAAAGGGTCTGTCGATGGCGTCGCGCTGTCGCCCGGGGGCGTGGTCGCGGTTTGGCTCTTTTCTCATTTGTTCAAGCCGACGAGTACGCCCTCTTGGCGATAAAATGACATCATCAATCGTTTTCCGACGTCGTCAAATTATGCTGCTGCTGCCTGAGCCTAGAATTGTTCTACCGCCCTTTCTTAAAAGGAAGTATCGTGGTTCATCAAACGGTGCCTAAAAACTGAGCGTGAATTATTATTGTATTATTCTAGTCTTTATATGTTATGCTTCTCAGAGTTTTAATTTCAGGAAGTCATAATGAATTGAATGAAAGATACAACCTGAAAATAGGTTCGTATTAATTTTTCAAGAATTTGCTAGAGAAAGAAAAAGATATAATCATTTGATCTCAATAAAGATGAACAAAGATAATTAAACTAATATGTAAAAATTATAAAATAAATAAATAAAAATAATCAAGGCAGATAAATGAATAAATAAATATGATAAGAGAAAGAGTTTGGGAAAATACGCAACCTTTCAAAAAGCACGGTCGGGACGTATTCGAGAGGTCCGAGGTTCGAGTCCCGGCGAGAACACTGCTCATTTTTCACATCTCCTGCTTTCAAAATAACCTAATGTCTCTACTGTGGCGCCCAAATTATAAAAGATGGTGATTGATGATTCTCCACCACCAGGATTTGGCGACTGGGTTACCTAATCCCTAGTTGCCCTTTAAAACGGGGAGTATATAAAGCATTTCTCCTGCCTTTTTAGCATGCCTTCATGGTGAAATAGTCAGCACGCTCGGCCCGTATTCGAGAGGTCCGAGGTTAGAGTCCCGGCGAGAGCATTGGACATTTTTCATGTCTCTCAGCATCAAAAATCCTAATGACTCCATAGTGGCCCCCGAAATAAAAGGTGGTGAATGATGATTTTTCACCACCAGGATTTGGCAATTGGGTATCCTAAAAGCCGCAGTCGCCCTTTAAAGAAGGGAGTATATAAGGTATTTCTCTTCTTATCATACCTTCGTGGTGTAATGGCCAGTACACTCGGCGTACTCGAGAGGTCCTAGATTAGAGTCCCGGGGAGGGCATTGTTCATTTTTCACGTCTGATGCTTTCAAAATAACCTAATGTCTTGACAAGATGAAGATATATTTGGACTAACGTGGGGATGCTATATATCTTCTGCATATTTCAAAAGTGAAGAAATATATAACATAATTATGTAAAAATACTTAATTTTTTTTTACTTAGACATATCATGAATTAAATGTATTTTTATTTAAATCAATCAGATTAAAAAGTAAAAAAATAAATTTCTTAAGAACCGCTTTTAAACTTTAGATTGTTAATCAGTAATAGACAGATTAAATTGGAATATAAATATCTTACATTTTATCGAATGGCAACAGACTCGAATGAAAAGTGAAGCAACAAATTTACTGTGTGTGACACAAAATCTCGTTTCGAGAGTAAGAGACTTTTTGGGGAGGAAAAAAAATAAAATTTCAAGCAGAAAGTTCTTTACTTTTAACCGTCTATGTACTAAGTTTTGAAATTTTCTAATTTTTTATGACGGAGAGTATTATTCATGTTTGATTCGTTAAATCTCTAATGTAAAGAATTAAAAATATCATAATTTAAGGATTGGATAAAATGATAATCTAACATTACCTAAACCCAGGTTAAGAAAAGGTTACTTGCATTCTCATAATAAACATGTACCTGGAATCCATGGACAGCAAGACATCAATTTCGGTTTATTTACAGATGCGCATACTATTGGTAAACAATTGCTGTAAGAAAACAGTGTTCCGTAATATCAGTTTGAATGCCTGTTGAGCAGTTCAGCTTCACGTAATTTCAAGCAGTTGTATCTTCGATGTCAATTTGTATTATTATAAAAGAGATTGGGAAAAGTGTTGCTGGAATGAAAGAATTATCGTTTGTGACAACGGCAACATTATGTTTCAATAATTCAAAAGAAAGCACTGAAATTAATAAAATACAAATGTATAGCTGACCAGAAATTCTGCTTCGTTTACAGCAGTACAACCTGGAAGAAATCTGCATTACTGGTGATGCGACAAAATAATTACTGAAGAGTCTAAATGTTTATTTATTTCACTGAATGAAAGTTTTTACTAAGAGTAGAACTTATTAAAAACTAGAAAAATTCTTCCTTTTAGGAAATAGAATGTGCACCTAACAAATGAGAAAAGTAGATTGGTTACAAACCTTTTAACTGTTTCGTAAAGGAATAGGGGACTACAAATGCAAATATCTTCTGTTTAAGCACAATTTTAAAACACAAGAAAAAGAAAGCATTGGATTTTAAGAGGATGATACATTTTTTACTCGTTCATAATAAGTCTACTGCTCTTTAAATTAATGCACTTAAGTGCCTAATCTGAAGCTAAATATAAATAATGCTGTTTAATATACTTTTAAAGTAAATTTCAGTCCAATTTTCTGAAAAGAAGGCTGAGGTTAATAGTCACAGCAGTTTCACAATCTAATACGATCCTTTACTGTAGAAACCGATACGTAAGTGAACATTTAAAAGCAATATTATGTGTATGTATTAGTATTATGAAGCAAAATAAATTAGCTAAACCTGATTGTTTAATTCATTATGACAAAGCGCATAAAGATAAGCACACAAGGTGCGGATTTGGAAGACTTTTTAGAGGACCTTTTTAGACTATTGGAAGACTTTTTAAAGGAAATCCGCTAGTATTCTAATTATAGATATGAAAAACTAAGAAAACATCTATGTAGCGAGCATTTTCGTTAGGATTTGAATTCAGGTCGAACTACCTAAGTCCAGCGGTCTTATCTCCTCGGGAACTAGACGATAATCAGCAGCTAAACAAAACTGTAAAGCAGCCAGAAAAAAACATGCAAATGACCTTTTACCAAAAAAAAAAAAAAAAAATTGTGAAATGAACCTGCGATATACAGCGGTGAGTACAGCAGTGAAAAACTTTTAGGAGAGAGAGAGTACATCTAGAAGATGGGAAATCACTGCAATACATGGTCAGAAACGCTTTCCTGGCGCAGTAGTGACGAAACAAAAATGAAGAAAGAAAGGACACAAACAGGGTGAGAAAACATGTTTATTACTCGGAGTACATAAAAAACAAAGAAAAAGGAACATAAAGAGACTACATCAAAGAAGGTATTCGAAATTACAATCCGGACCATGATGCAGGAACCGTGCTTTATGCATCTTCCGTGCAATTTCCATTCATGATACAGATCTTCCATGCATCGAAGAAGTGAGGCCTGCATCACAGTCCGGGGTCGTAATTTCGAACACCTTCTTTAATGACGATCGTTGTTTGATTTTGTTCTTATTCGTTGGTTTCTGCTATACTAAACATAATAAAACACGTTTTGTCTCACTGTTTGTTTCCTTCCCTTTTGATGTTTTGTGTCGTCAAAACAGCGCCAGGAAAGCGTTTCTGACCGTGCATTCCTATGTGATTTCTCGTCGTCTAGGTGTACTCTATCTCTCCTGAAAGTTTGTCACCGCTGTACTGATACACCCTGTATAGGCCTCAAATGAATCCATTTGAAAAATACTTAAACGTTTGTGCTCTTTACAGCAATACTAAAGTGAACAGAGATAGCATATGTCGTTTTAAAATAATCAATTTTACTTTATAGCAAGGCTGGGGAAGCCGTGAGTAAATAAATAGTAGCAAAAGTTAACAAAATCGGGTGGTTGGTCTTTACGTTTTGGAATAAATTTATGGTGAATACAAATAATGAACCTGACATCATCACTTAATTTGAGAAGCAAAAGTTTGGGTAAGTAGTTGGATCTCTCATTTAGCACAAGCAGAATTCGATGTTTGCAAATTATAGGGTAATTGCGAAGATTTAAATTTATTTTGATCAAAAGGTACTGTCCTTCTAAACTTAAAACGAACTCCTTTACAGTGGCAAACCGTACTGTGAAAAAGTGTGAGTATGAAACTTTCAAAAACTTACTTCACCAGAGTAATTTAACGTATCATAACTTCGATTTTAAATAAATAATTGTTATAAGTATTATTTTAATCAGTATTTATTTAATTTTTTTCGGTAAAAAACAAATAATTGTTGTCAGTATTTAATTTATTTTCTGTGCTAAAAATTAATAGTTATAAGCATTATTTTAGATATCATTTATTTTTTGTTAAAAATAAATTATTGTTATAAGCGTTATTTTAGATAGTTTACATTTTAAGCTTTCTTTTCAATTTTACAATACATCACTAGAACTTTATGAAATTTTCTTTGTTCCAACTTTGCTGCCTGGAAAATTACAAAATGCTCATTAGAACAGTAATGAATGCTTCATAGAATTATGATTCTCTATTATACCATCTACAGTTAGCTGAGAAGTTTTACAGAAAATAGCTGCAGAGGAAATTAATTACAGTACTTATGGTAACAGTGATAGGAAATAAATTATTTGTGTTCGTTAACGATAGCTCGAAAGACATTTAAGTATGTGTGAATCAAATAGTAATTCACAACATCAAATCGGAAATGGGATATTTATAGTCAAAGTCGATTACAAAAAGCTTGGGGGAACTCAAAAAATTCCCTTTTAATACATATTCAGCAACATCTGAAGGAAGTTAAATAAATAGAGATGGGCAGTATGAGTTTTAGGAATAGGCATAAACTAGAACATCTCTGCTCTTCTGTTTATTAAAGTCGTTGTCTTCTCACATTCGAGACCGTTATGGATGAAATAATTGTGCTGTGAATGAGTTCAATGTGCTTTTACTTAACCAGAAAAATGATAGTAGATGCTTTCCCAATTCAGTATTATCTTACTTTTCATTCTAATTTCGCAGTTTTCAATCTTGCTTTATCCGTAATTTTACGTGTTCTAGGTAATCTAAATCAAGATAAAAAAAATTAAAAATTTTGAAAATATTTAAGCTGAAAAAGGTGCTCGACAACGAAAAGAATGAAATGCATAAATAAATAAATAAATAAAAATAAAAACAGAGCTAAACTGATCTCCATTTGTTTTCGAAGAAAACATGCACTGAAGTAAAACGCCTATTAACCAATCAACCTGAGAAGCATCAGGAAAGGCAATATTGTCGGTTTCCAAAGCACGTAAGCATATAGAAAGATGAACCCGATCTATCGTCCTGTCACCAGTTTGAACGATTGTTGTATTCCTCCTCCCCTCCATCCCCATTTTTATCTTGGCTTCCTGTGAACCGCTGTTTTCATCTAAACATCTGGAATACCAATTATTTCTCAAAACACCAAGTGTCGGCCTCTTCCCGGAATTTGTAGTAGTCCATATACTATAATTATAAGCGAAAATGCTGTTGCCATCGATGTTGACAATTGCCGATTGTTAAAGAAAAACAGGAAAAAAATCACAAAACGCCCGATGTTATATGCAGATGACAAGTCGTTCTCCATGTCGCCAAAGCGGAATTTCTTCTGACAATATCGGACAAATGTCAAATCGCAATTATAAATATTACTAGGAGTGAAGAACAAGGTAGAATGTTCGAAGTTTCTGAAAAATTTTGTCGTGTCATGTTGTCAAACCGGTAACTGATTCAATGACGTACAAAGCAAACTAAATATCGATTAAATGCTAGACTCTGCGTTTATTGCTGAATGCTGGGGGAAGGGAGGGAAAATTTGTCTGTCGGCGACGTGTTTGATTCTTCTTTATTATACCTATCTCTTGGTAGAACAATTACGTCAAACGAAACTGATTCAGTACAAATTAATTAATTCTTATTAAATTCAAAATTTCTTGAAAATATTGGGTATCTTTGCATCTGTCAATAGATCTAGTTAGCGAAGCACATTAATGCAATTTTTTTGCCAGGTATTTGAGAACGTATTATCATCACCACGCCCAAACTACGAATATAATTTTTTTGTCTTTGTTTGTTTCACTTACCTGATATTTGTAAGTTGTTTTCAAATTTTTACAGGAAATTAAAAGTCAAAGATATATACATATATGGATATAACGGAACTGTTATGTATAATTTATAACTCATTTTTTTCCCGACCCAAACTCGTGTTAAACCTCTGAAGGCTTTTCTCAAAACATTGATTTTGCAGACACATGTTTTTTCTCATGTTATCAAGGATACTTTCGGAACATTAGAAAGAGCAAGTACCTTTTTCCGGAATTCGTTTTTAATCTTCTTTCCATACAGAAGTAATGACTGATCGTTTTTTCCTTTCCGATTAATAATTTTACTTAATTTGCTCTTAGAAATTTTAATGGCACGCAAAAATTTTTGATTTATGGAATAGGAATACTTTCCTTCGGTAAGCACAAAACCATATATATCCTTCAATCTACAGTTTGTTTGCATTTTGAAAAAATATTTTGAAACATTACATGACATTTTGAAAAAAAGAATAAACTTAAAAGTAACACAGGACGTTCTTATTGCAAATAATGAGCTGTCGCCAGAAATTTTTATTCTAAAAAATTTGTTTTTTATTACGCCTATTTATCTTTACTCCTTCTCTCTCTATCTGTGTTTTGGTTTAACTGCCCATGCATTCTATTGGTAAAACCGGCAATGAGAAATTTTTTATGCCCCTTTTTCTCTAATACCTAATAAATGTTTTGCAATGCCCTCTTTCTTTTATGCCTTAAACACGTACTAATTTTCTTTAATGGTTAATATAGCTCTGGTAAATATTTTCTGTACATTCCCAATTTTTTAAACAACGGCGAAAGATAATTTCAGATTCCTTCCAATAGTTTTGCAATCTCAACATTAGTCAAAATGATTCTGATGAGAACGAGATATAACGTTTGTTTCCGTTTAGATAGATTTATCAAAATAAAATTTTAATATCGAATTATTTCATTGTAATCTATCAACATTTTACAAGCTGTTTTCGGAAAATTTACCATTTATCTCCCCCCCCCCGAAGAGGTGGTCTTTCAATTGATCTTTGAGTAACGCATATTTGAATATAAAAGCAGGTTCGAAATTTTTGGAGGAATAAAATCTTATAGACGTATTTTTGATAGCTTTGAAGGATCTACACATTTAATGCCCACTTTTTAGGAGGGATCATCTGGATTTGTCTTTCAAAATATCAGCAACGATGATTTTAAAAAATGTACCCATGAGTAACATAATGATTAATTTCACAAAGCAAATTTTGTTTTCGAAACTGTCCAGATTAAGGTTTCAAAGCAAATTTATATTAAAATTGCTCGAATATGACCACCATAATAATAGTAATTTATAAATTAACTAAAAATTGAATGTTTTTATATTTCAGAACTCAGCAGGGAAGCGGAAGATGTAGAAAAAGCTGCTTCTCTGTTAATATCAAGACGAGAAAAGAACCGAAAGACATTTCTGAGAAGAACTTAATATCATGCCAACAAAGACGATCATTTTTTAGACAATCTGCCTGTATGATTTGATTTCTGTGGTCTTATGACCAAAAAAAAATCTAGATATTTTCTTAGAAATCCTCCTGAGTTATACAACAGTGACTGTGTTATTATAGTGCAATGTTATCTCACATGTAATTGAGCCTTTTTTTTTTCGCTTTTTCCTGAATTCGATAATCTTTACACTAAGCATAAAGAATTTGAAATTTCTTCAACAAATGAAGTGGCTCAAGGTTCTCTTCAGATTTTCAAATTTTAACAGTATTGAGCTTATACTGCCGGGCATCATTATCGAAATTGAACCAGATCCAGTTAAGCAACATTGTTTAGCTTATAAGAGCCCCAGTTTACCAACATACGAATATCTATTTACGGAGATATCTGAAGAGTATGCTTTGCTAAACTCATCATAAGAAAACCGAATAGCTGTTGCGCAATCAATGACGTAATACATTGAGAAGCTCTGCACAAAACATGAATTATGCCTACACATACATAAAGATCTCTTACTCGATATTATCTTCAAAATACAAACTTTATTATTTGATATTTTAGATTGAAAATTTTTCTGATTAATATTTAAGAGCTGATCATAGTCTGTTTATAGATTTTGCTTTTGTCAGATCTATATTTACAGGGTATTTTTTTTTCGATGTGTTCAGTTTAGAATTGTTTTTGGTAATAGAACTTTATCACCAAGTTTCATTATTAATTTTTCTCACTTGAAAGCATGAACATGTAAACGAACAGTATTCACTCTTGTTTTCTGGTTCAAAGTTCATAAATTATTGATAATTTCCAAAAAGCATTTCGTGGTAATATTTCCTTACGTATCAAAGATTGTTGCGGCTTAAAGTCGCTACAAAAGTCGCTTATATATGAGTAGAACATCCTGAAGATGAAAAACAAAGAAAGTTATGAATAAGATTTAAAAAGTTGAAAGGTATATTTGGGAGTAATTTCGAAAAATACTAAATTTTGATAGTAAATAACTGAAATTTTCGGCAAATCATTAGGAGAAAAAAAAAAAAAAATGTGACGGAAGTGAAGAAACTTTTTTGTAATTCAGAATGTAGTTAAGGCTCTGACTTCTGTACTGATTTTTTTTATTTCGTTTTAAGCAGTCGTACCGTATTTAATTTTAATAACTTGTTAAACAGGTTAAAAAAAGGTTAAATAGAGAAAATTACTATTTGATATGTTTATTATACTTATTATATTTTCAATCCATCCCAATAAAAAATGTGATAATAAAAGGAATGACTATTACGTATGATGGCTGGAATTTCAATCCACCAGTTCAAAAGTAAAAAACTTTACGGATGAAAAACCGTGAACGAACTAGATAAGAAAAAGCGAGGCGAAAGAGATGGAAAAAAGAGAGCATCACGAGCAATTATCCGCTTTGAATTGGATGTCACCAAAGCAGAGGAACCCAAAGGCAACTGAGTCCGAAACCTCTGATTTTAATCCCATTAGTAAACCACCGAGGCTGCACTTAAGGGCAACTAAAAAAAGAAAGTGGAAAAAAGAAAAAAAGAGATACCGCAGTCGGTTTCCCACCAACAATTAGCATGCCTGTAACCGCCACACACGCCCTGTAAGACGGTGGAATAGAATATACACACAAAGCTTCTGCCACCCCTCGGGCTGGAAGTTATGAAACGGCTGCCGCCATGTTAGGCTTAGCCGACGCCAGACTACGACGCTACCTTAAAGGCACGTTTTACCAGTATGTCAGTCAAAGTTGGTATATTAGGCATGCAGACTTGTCAAGCGTAATTATACAGTCTCTCTCTCGTCATTACGTTCGTCCGCTCGTCTTCTCCGAGTTCATTATTTCAGTTTGCTTTATGTTTTTTGCTATTTTTGTTATCTATTCCCCCTCGCTCTCGACGAGTTTGAAATAGCCGCTCCGAGCGGGTCGAAATTTCATCAGAATCAATATCGGAGACTCCACGGGGGTGGGACAGGGTAGGTGGACGCATGGGACGACCCGGAGGTTGGACCGGACAGCCTTTTTCACCGTGCCAGCGCAATGGAATGGCATCACGTCAGGTCACAAATGCAGACAGGCGTATAAGAAAACGCTCTTTTCATGGTATATGTTTAGTGTGTTGCTCCGGACGTTTAGACCTAATAAATACGTGTAATAAAGCCATCGAACCTTTTATTACGTGTTTATGTGTTTGTCACCTTGTGTCAACCTGAGATTTGATCGTGGAGTAGGAGGCAGGATTTGGTTGAAGAGGTTTCTGATTTTTTTTGCGTTTATTTCTATCTCTTTTCATTTTAGTGGGGTTGTAGTTATTTATTCAATTACTGCACACTAAACCAGTTCTGTGCGAATTGTTTAGAAATATGAATAAGTTGTATTAATACGTAAAGACAGATGCATTGATACCAGCGTTTATACCATATCTTTAGTTAGAATTTGGTATTTTATTTAATGAATTTATGGAGTAATAAATTAACAATATAATCTTTCAGTGAATTATCTAAATATGCCAATATCTGCACTTCTAAAGCGAATTAATTAATTAAAGCAATAAAGAAAGATAAGATAAACTTCTTCTATTCATAGATTATGCTTCTTTGGAGATTATTTCTGTTTTCCTTAATTTTTACTCGCAATCAAATTGACGATATTTTCTTTCAAAGATTTCTCACATCAAAATTAAAAAGACAAGAATGAAATGAGCTTACAAGTTACATATAACTATGTAGCGTCATTAGGAATATGCTTCGAGTTTGCTACCGTTACACCACGAAGGCACGCTGGAAGGAGGGGAAAAATATCTTAAAACTAAAATATCAAAAATTACAATATCATTAGGTAATATTGAAAAATTTCAAGTTAAACTAATGACAGAACTTTTTTTTTCCTTTCCCTAATGATTTAAAATAACTGTAACCAGCACCTTGTTCCATTTCTTAACAGAAAAATTTTCATACACCATGATTATCAATTCCGGATATAGTTATTCAACTATCTCAACACTAACTCCAAACTCCATGATTGAAAAGATTGGCATCATTAAGGTTAATCCTTAACATAGCATCTTAAATGTAGCAAATTCCCGTTTTGTGACTGAATGATTACGTGCAGATGATTTGCTTTGGAGGATCTGAAAAAGCCTTAGCGACGTTACCTGACCGTAACAAAGTGGATGACTTAAAAAAATGCTTACATTATGTGTCTTCAAATTCACCGCAAAATGCAAAAAAGAAAAATAAATTATTTAGTCAAGCATTTATACGGCTGAAACTAAGATGCTTCTTTTTTTGTTCAGAAAAATGAGATTATCTGCATTAGATCATTCTTTTAATATGAACTCATTCAGCAGTATGTCATGAAAAATGTGTCGCTATCTTTAGTATAATTGTATCTTAAACGTGTCACTGTTAAAACGTATTAAACCTGTACTATCGATGCGTAATAATTTCTTTTGAACGAGAGGCACAAATTCTTCTCAAAAAGTAGATGAGTTGCTTACTGTGAGCACACACGTATTGGTTCACAAGTGTTACGAAAGAAAGTTAATCTAGTACAAAATTCGTAACAGTATTTGACTACCATTTTTCTGAAAGAATTCGGTGATTTGGATGAATCGATGACTATCTAATTCTTTGCATTATTAGAGTGTTTACCTCTTATGGTTACTAGCAATCTGTTTTAATGATCTTGAGAATTTCTCGTTTAACACAGACTGCCTAAACAAAGAAAAGTGCACCTAAATTTTAAAAAGCAATAAATATATAAATAACCTAGATTAAGATGTTAAAAAAGTGACTTTAGAATAAAAATTAGCACATATGTTATCAATACATAAATAAATCAGTAATATAAAGTACGATTAGCAAGAGATACACATCAGTGTAAAATTAAATCTCTGAAAATTCCTGTAGCTCCTGAAAATGAGAGACCTGCATCTGACCGGTCTCGAAATTGGTATAGATTCAAAATCTATGCCCATCTAAAATGTTTCCTCCAAATTTAATGTAGTTCATCTTAAAAATTGCGTGAATCTATTTCGCGCACAAAACTAAAATTAACTCTAATTCTGTAGGGTTTTGAGGAAACTGAAGTTAAATTAAATTCTCTTTCTATAGTTAGTTTGTACTGTTTGGTAATTTTGTTTATTGACCACCACAACAAAGATCATATACTTTAATGATTTCCCAGAGCGTAACAATTGAAATGAACGCATTCTTAATGCTTGTTAATTTGATTTAAGCAAACATTACAT
>KK112050.1:190290-226396 GCA_000611955.2 Stegodyphus mimosarum | reverse complement strand
TATAGTAACAGAGTAACATATATATATATATATATATGTTACTCTGTTACTCGGCTCAGTGAGCTCAGTTTCATTATTTTTATATGTTGGTAAACTGCGCAGTCTTTGCTTTAGAAATGATTGCATTATGTTGTTCTTATCTTCCGGTTAGGGGTTTTATGCCTTTAATAAATCTGAATGCAAGATTTGTAGAATGATCAACAATTTAAAAGTTGTTTAAGTGCAGCTAAGTCTACTTACGTTTACCATAGCAGCCATATTTGTTTACACTTGAAACTTAGCAGAATAGTGGATATGTTGGCAATCTAGAGCAACTAAGCTTCGCAACAACAAAGATAACCCCTTCTTTTATTACTGCGAATTAAATCGTGCTTAATCTATTCTGGAATTTATTCGAGGAACTAAGTGTTTAAGATTTACTTCGTAATTTTTGATATAGATATTTTGAGTTTTTATGTATGTTTGCCTTGTCGCGAAGTAAGAACTGAATTAATTGAATGAGAAATATTGAAGCGTCTGTGAAAAACTGTTTCTTTTCTTTTTTTTATTTCTTTTATACATCGTTTTAGAGTTATTATAGTATTTGAATAGAACATGTGGCAACGATTAGATAAGGGTATAACTTTTGTGGAATCTGAGTTATAAAATGAATGAGATGTAATGCTATTAAGTGAACCTAGCGCCAGAGTGTCGCTATGATAAACAAATATAGTGAATTTTAAAGAGTGCATTTATTCTGTCGTGGTTTATGCGCTATCGACGAAATAGATTTAATTCAATCTAATAAGTTTAAATGAAATGCAAGAAAAACTGCGTATAATTTAATATTCCGTTCAAGGAAGTCATGTGGTGTACACATCAGATTTTTTATTAAATATTGTTTAGCAAATAACAATTTATGTTGGGATATCAGATATTCTAAATTATTTTTCCCCATTTTATGAGGCAGTTCTTTCAGAAATTAAACAATACGACGCTGTATAAAGAAAAGGTATGACTGCATTGAACTATAAATAGTCGTTTAATACGAAAGCTAGAGATCTAGGATATCAGTTTAATTTTTCCTTTTCTGTATTTATCGGGTATAAGGAAAACACATGCAGCTGAAAAGTTCGTAATTTTAGAATCTACTACATTTCTTACGCAGAATCCCTTTTTCTCTCACTGGTCAACATTATAAAATTCATCATACATGCTATACTAAAAAATGTTGCTCATAATATTAAATAATATCGAGAAAAAAACTAAGAGTCTCGATATCCAGATGTCAGTTTCATAAGCACACATATAATTTAAGTTTAACACTTGCTATCAGGAGGTGTAGGAGAAGTTATTCTATAATAAAATTCATAATATGTGACATTAGAAATGTCTTTTATCAATTAAAATAATGGACTGGAATTTTTCTAAAAATAATAAATGGAATTATATTATAAAGAACATGAATTACAGATGCTTTAAAAATAAAATAAAGGTATAAATAATTAAAAGTCCGTATAATGCTTTTAAACAGCTCAGTTAGTTAAGAAATATATATTTTTAATTTGAAAAATAAATTAAATACCTTATATTATGTCAAACGACAATATTTCTGAAAATCGCAAATTTCATAGGCTATAGAACTTATAAATTGAAGCACTTATTACTCGTTTTCTGGTATCATTCACCAGGCCACGCAGAAAATAAATACTTTGATCGCAACTTAAAGCAATTTAATTATTAATTCCTCTAATACCACACTTAAAGGATTTCTCATATGCATATGCTTTAAATGGGAAAGTACTTTAGACAATACAATCTTTTTAAAATTGTTAGAAAATTAAGATTAAAAGTTAGTGTTTAGATATACATTCCAAAGACTTTATATATATATATAAAGTACAGCATTCATTTTTTTTGTAGGAGCGACTTCATTTTATCATACATAAATGTTAAGGCACTTATGTCTGGGAACCTTTCAAAAAATGGAAAGTTTTAGCACAAATATGAATTTACAGTACTTTGAGTACATCTTCTGATCAGTACCGCTTTTGTTTTCTCAAATCTTCCTTTATTGTTTGTCATAAAGAGTGATTTTATAGCGACTTGAATTTAAACAATAGTTTTAGCAAATCTTAAGGAAATGTTTTGAAATTTCGAAAATGTCATATTTTTTCTCCGAATTTAAATAAATCAGACAGTTTCAAATATTTTCTTATAATTCTGGAATTTCTTTTACAATCATTTTTCGTATCTAAATACTTTCATTAAAAATTTACTCAAAAATCATGACTCAAAGAAATTTTGCTCAAGCATTTTAACCCACTTTGAAGCTTGTACTCTCTGTTATTCAAGATATTCAGATTGAAATCCAAGGACTGTTTGTCAGACATCACTGAATTATGGAAAATGGACATTTACATAAACAATTTAAAGTTGTCATCAAAGTTTGAATAAACAGTACGTAAGAAAGGCAGGTAAAATAAAAAAAAAAAAAATTTCATTATTTAATATTTGACAGTCACACTATCGAGCAATATTACCCCCATGGGTAATACTGGATTCTTTATTGCACAGTTCCAGGTTTTCCTTTCTCAGCCCCCTGTATAAGATGTGTGTCGAGGCGAAAAGCGATGCGTACTGCTCAGAAACTGCACAGCAAATGACGATTTACGCCAGCGGATCGCTTTCACCTACCTGTCTCAGCAGCGGCCCCCTTATCGTTTCAATCTACCATTTCTGCTCACTCACTGTATTACAAAATCTGCTTATTTCGTTTCCCTCTACATTTTGGCCAGATATTTTAGAAGCACCTTGTGTAAGGCACCAAATGCACAAATCACTTAAATGTACCTTGTAAAAATCACTTAAACGGGAAACACGTAAGAGCATTCATATCAGTGCCATAATGTGATTCTTTTATAGACGAAATTTAAAACTATAAATAATCAGAGGCTTATTTATAGAGGAGTCATTATTTGGTATTAATGCTGGTATTAATGGTATCTGGTAGACTTTTATTTTGGTAGTGTTAGCGTAATTCTTTGGCAATCTCAGAAAAGCCTCTTTGAATTTCGCATTTTATTTTCTGATTTAAAATATTTATTACAACCATAAGGTTAAGACCATTTTTCGCTTTCAAAAGTAATGTTATTAAAAACAGTATCTTAAGCCTAAAAAACATGGAAATGCAAGCTCAAGAAAAGAAAGGTTCAAAGTTAGTCTTACATTTCTAGGTGCATATCGGTTAATTCATATGTATTTCAGAGTTTTTTGTTTAACGCCTAAGCTAATTAGGTGACTAATTGTTGCATATTAAGTTAAATTTAAATTGAAAAAGTTTCATTTTATTAGACAAAACCAACATCTTTTTGTACTTTCATCACATTCAGACAATACTTACACGACGAGAAAAAAAAAAAGGAATACAAAGATAAGACTCCAGTTTGATATGTTTCCAATGAGCAAGAGCAAGGGTAGTGGGATGTATGTTTCTAATAATTGCATTTTTTGGTAATTTTCATGCGCAATTATTGCTACTTAAATGGCAATTTACTTTTACGTGTAAAACAGAATTATGAATGTGATATTTGGCCCAATCTCTCGTCAAATATTTCCTTTCTTTCCCGTAGCTGGTCGAAGAGGAGAGAAGCTTTGAGAGCCTAGGAGAGAAAGACTGCAATGCCTAAATGACGTGATATGATTGCTTCACAGTTTCAAAACTTGCATTGTGGAAAAGCGAAAATTTTTACACATTTATTTGTCTACAATCTAAGTTAATAATCTCAGATCTTGAAAGTTCACAAAAGGCGATCGTAATTTCAAATACAAATGGTGCTTTGATATTATTTCTGATCATTCCAAAATCCTTTATGTTACACGTAAACTCAAAGTAAGTACGTTTATATAGTCACATATAGAAACTGATACACAACCGCTGCCGTGTGAACACTGTTTTATTTGGTAATTTAGTAGTTTTGAAATTTTAAAACTCTCAGCTTAACGAAGAGCATATCTTTTTGAACAACGTTAAAATGCGTTGTTTTTAAATAAAATTTCCTATCTTGCAGATTACTCATTTGATAAACAGCCATCAAAAATGAAACTTTTTAAATTATTTCGGCACGTAATGTACGTAAAGCGTATTTGAAAAAAAAAACCGTGAAGGTCGCTTTGTAAGCAATAAATAATTTTTTTGGACAGAAGCCAGAGATTGCAACTACAAAATAATCAAAACAGTCTGTCGTCAGGAGAGGCTGTGTATGTTGTTTTGGCTCTGAAAGCCCTATTTAAGTAGAGGAAGGCAATCAATTATAAATGCTATTCAATTCTACAGTTGGACTCTTCGCAACGTATGCGTTATGGTTTAAATATTTACATAAATACATGTACGGGAACTTTCGTAAACCATGTACATTACCTTTGCATATCAGATACATAGTTTCAAAAGCCATTGTCGCAATTTATTTATTTTGACATAAAGAGGAAATTATATTTGATTTTGACGAAAAAATATTTATGTCTCTGAGTGCACAGGTTTTGACATAAAAACGAAACTAAACAGAAGGAAGTACTAATATGTGAGACAACGTGTGAGACATGAAATAGGACAGTATTTTATATATACAATTTAGGGTAAAACGAAGATTAGCAACGTACGGTTACAAACGAATAAATTCTTAATTCTTTTTCTTATACATTGGGATATAAAAGAATATAAATTCCGGTTCAGTTTATTTCGAACAAAAGAGAAGAGACTGAAAAGAAACCGCAAAAAAATTTGTTTCAAATGCTTTTGACTTATGATAGGGCTGTATCCTGATAGAGCCTTCGTAAATTAAAAATATGATAAATCAAAAATACATTAATTACAACTAACCTGAGACTAATCTAGCTTGAAAAAGCTCAGAATGCTGAGAATAGTGATGTTAATCTGATACTGAGCAAATGATTTAATGCAGGAAACTTATTATTATAAGAAAGTGCTGGATATCTCCTTTAAGATGAAAAACATACTGTGCGTATGGGTATACAGGCTCAACGGACGCAAAATACACAGAGTTTTTAGAACGTTTGAGCATGCATCTGAGTTCATAATTTCGTTTTTTTTTCAGATAAGACGCGAGAATACCTAGTAGAAGGAATAGTGACGATGATATTAAAATATATGCATAAAGCATTGAATTTTCCGAGACAATTTGAGATTTTTAATGTATGATTTGCGAGCAGCAGCATTTTGTACTTGATCTTTCAGCGTCATTGTCCATACGCTGCACATATCGTATTGCACCGAATATTGATATTCCTCATGAAATCAAAATTTTTCAAAGTACAGTTTCTTCTGAATGCATATATCTGCTCCATTTGAAAATAGAAAAATCCAAATTCGAATCACGGTAAGTTCAGTCAGTACAGAGGTTATAAACTTAATTAGCATTTCAAGTTACAAAAGAGTCCTGATTGTTTAACATACCATAATAAACTGTATGATGTAGAGAGATCCTGGATCCGGGACTCGAACCTGGATATCACGAATACGCGAAGAATGTGCTACCGTTACACAACGAAGGCATGCTGGAAGGAGGCAAAATATATCTTATAAGATCTTCTCTTCATACCTCATAACTCTAAAGTAGTCTTTGTCAAACACGTGCAGGGATTTGCGGCCGTCCATCATACCTGGCCAAACCATAACACACCCATCACCATAATGATCCTTTTCTCCTAGAAGGATAGTACCATGTTCCATACCTTTTCCAGATACAGATAACCTGAAAATCAATACCCAGACTGAAATTCCACTCATCTGGGAAAAGCAAGGTACTCGACTGAAGTCTATTTCAAGGGTCTTGTCGTCTGCACCATGCTAAACGCGCTCTCTTGTGTGCTTTAGTGCGAAGGACGCAAACAGCATGCCTTTTGGTATACAGCTCTATCTCATGAATTCTTCGAACAATTGCAGACGGTGAAACGCGGGTTCCAGTGGCAGTATATATCTCACGTGAGAGCTCTGAAGCTGTAGCAGTCCTGTGTCGCCGCGCTGAAAAGTGCCAAATAACGATTCTCATTCGTCGTTGTGGACCTTGGCCGACTTCGACGAGGTCTTCTCGATATAGATTCAGTGTTCTGAAACTGTTCCCACAAACTGCAGATGACACTGAGCAACACATTTAGCTGTGTAGCTTTCTGCGCTAGTTAATCACCTGCCTGCAATCTGCTGGCAATTCTCCATCTGACTCCGTCATCCATACGACCGCGGCTACTCATTTTACCTGCTCTATATACATAAAGAAGAAAGTCGGTTTATTTGTCCTCTAATAACTCAGTCACTACTATAACTATCGTCACCAAACTTTCTACCATTCTTTTCTGGGTCCTGGAAAAAGTCGATGTCCACTTTTTTTCCAAAAAAAGTAGCTAAAGTCATAGCTATTAGTTAAAAACATGGAAAAATGATCGTTTTCGCCCTCATTTTTCCGAGTGGCAACAGTCTCAGAAGCTGGAGATGAAAATCTGCATCATTTCGAAAGTTGTTGCCACTGCTCGCTTTCAAATCCTAGAGTTTGTTAATAAAAAATTTAGAAGTTTTACGATGAAATAAAAATAGCATTGCCAACCATTAAATACATTATTCCAGATTCCAAAAAACTGTGAGAAGTCATTTCGACTATTCAATTACAACTTTAACCAGCCGAAATATTAATTAAAAACTCTGAAAACGCTAATTTTTGTACTCATTTTTTTTCAGTGGCAACAGTCTCGTGCGTTGAAGATAAAAATGCTTTATTTCGAAAAGGGTTGCTACTGCTCGCTTTCAAATTTTTCTTTTTACCAATGGCGGGCCTTCAGCCGATTTCGAGTTGGCCACTACTAAGGCCAGAGGTGGTGGTCACTTTTTTATGGAGGCACTTAATAGGTGGGCCACCTTTGCTTCCTATGAAGGGACGGACATTTACAACCATGCTTTCTCCCGGTTTCGAACCCGGGCCCTTTGGTATCGCAGTCGGCTCTTCTAACCACTATACCGTCTGGACGGCTACACTTTCAAATCGTAGAGTTTGTTAATTAAAAATTTGTAATTTTTACAAAATCTATACATATAAAGAAAAATGCCTGTTTGTGTGTGTGTTTGTTTATTCGCGTTATTAATTTCTGATCAATCTTTTGCCACATTTAATCGACTAAAATTGAATATAGCTGAAATATTGGACGGGACTTGAACTTTTACGACCATTTCATAAGAAAGACGAAAATCATTAAAACCTGTGTGCCATTGTTGCTGTCATAATGAGAGAATTAGCTTATTTTTCTACCGAAATTTTTTATGTGGGTTCCACATCGCATCCGACTGAAAAAGGTATGATTATGAATCGTATTTTTGCATCGTCATTAGAGAAGGATTACAGCGGTATCGTTCTCTCTGTTAGATACATTACTCTCAGTCTAACTTAACTGCTATCGGGTGCTTCCGCTAGTACTTTATAATTTATCCTTTAAAACTTAGCCCAATTCTTGCGAGAAAGATGGCGAATTCCGTGAAGGAGTTCGAGCGCACATGTAGTCTAAAACCCCTCGTGAGCTTAATATTCCCGCTACAATCACAGGTTCGCAGACACGCATATGTACGCTTATATATGCCACTTTGAATATTTGCATAATTCTTCGGTGGCATAGTTAGTACCTTTAGTTCAATACATTTTGTAAAAATAACATAATTTGCAAATTCTTTTAATTTTGAACATGACTGTATTTCAGTTTAGGGTTATAATAATACAATGGTATTATCGTTTAAAATTCTCCAAGCATCAATTCTACGCACTCCTTCACATCTTTTTTCAAATATTCTGAAATTCCATAGAAGTATTTCATTTGAAAGATAGTGCCGTTACCTAGAAAGTTCAGATTTTTTAATGCCGAACGAGAAATAATGTGGAAAAAGTTCATCGAGTACGTTTCCTGAATTAGACCGGTAATAGAAATGGTAAAATATTCAGAGTTTGTTGCTGTACTCTGAAGTTTTTTTAATGCAATAACTTGTTACTTATAATTCCTGATATTCTGCTCTAACATTTGCGTACCTGAAAGCAGGAAAAAATACAACTTGCTTGAAACAATTTAGTTGAAATTGCTCGGAATATATAAAGTAAAGAAATAATTAAATTTACCTTTTGCTAAATACTGCATAGTAGTTTAAATTTAAGCTAAAACGATTGTCATTTTTTTTATTTTATTCATAAGAGCGGCAAGTTTAATGTGAATTTCATCACTTAAATTCTATGCTCTCATTAGTTTTCTAGTGGTGTAGTAAGGTATTATTTATATGCATGTTTCAGATGAAAAGACAGTACTTAGCACGATGACCTCTTTACATTAGGTAAAGCAAAAACTGTGGTTTAGAATCCAATATGGTTAAAATAAACAATAAAATCAATTTTCTTTTTACACAATAGGTACAGTAATATCAGTAGCAAACCAACATATAAGTATTTATTCATTAATGGTGAACAACGCTATAGATCTTATAAAGTATTTCTCCCGCCTTCTTAGCATGCCTTCGTGGTGTAGTGGTCAGCCCGCTCGGCGCGTATTCGAGAGGTCCGTGGTTCGAAACCCGGCGAGGCATTGCTCATTTTTCATCTCTTCCACTTTTAAAAAATACCTAAAGTCTCTACAATTTCATCGTAAGCATTGAGTGAGTTAACGTTGTCTAAATATATCATATTATCATTTTTAAAATTAAGCATCATTATGTACATTGTTGATCCTACAATTCAAAGGATTTCCTGACGGTAGTAAAGGAAGAAATTTACCGTATTTACTGTCTTACAAGACCCACCCCCTTTTTTATACATATTTTTGAAGGATAAAATTTTATTGCTGATCATTATAAAGAATTTACAGTGTTTTAAATATAAATTAATACAAATACAAAGTAATACTTTCTGCAAATATCCAATATATCTGGGAAAGAACGCCTTTTAATCTTTTTCGTCAAAAACCAGACATTCATCTCCAGAGCTAAATGAAGAGTCACTTGAAACCTCGTCTAAATCAGCATCTGAGTCCTCATACAACAGACTGTCCTCTGTACCATCCAGTGCATTATTAATGCCACTCTTCTTAAATGATTTAACCACTGTCTCTGTTTTCACAGCATTCCATGAAGCTTTGACCCATTCAGAAACTTGCGAAATGCTAGACCTCCTCCTTCTTCCTGATGGCGTAACCTCAAAATTTGAAGACTGCATCCAGCTGTTCCACTTCTCCTTCGTAAATCCCTTAAATGGTTTATTAATGCACATGTCTAAAGGTTGAAGCTGACTAGTTAGGCCTCCTGGAATTGCAGCTAACTGAATTTTCAATTTTTTGAGTTTAACATCTTGTATTCTGTTTTTCTTTGGGTAGTGTCTTCATTTTAAAAATCAATAGTGGGTACAATTTTGTCCCATCAGCACAGCAGGATAAAACAACCATGTAGTGAGTTTTCATTCACTGATGTTTTAAGAGTAACACTTTTTGTACGCTTGGAAAATACAGTTTTGTTTGAGGGCACATCGATAGTCAGAGGAACCAGACGCCGAAATTTTCTCGTTTTCGTGATGACGAATCGATGAAATTCAGTAATTTTCTGCATATTAGTCTAGCATCTTTTGCGATGTTTTTAGTTTTAGTCATCATATATAGCTGGTTTTGCTTCATGAATGTTGATGTTGATCCAGTAAAATCGACAATCTTTCTATAAGTTGCTATCGCTTTCGCTTGACGAATAATAATTTTTGTAGAGACTGAAATTTCCGCCTTTTCTGTGCTCTAAAATCTAAGTATTCAGCTCTGCTTCCAATTCAGGCCATTTTGCAGTTCCTCTTCGTAGTCTCAATTTACTGCGAGTTTCTTTTTTTAGATCTTCCTGATTCCTTCAAGTTCTTATCATTTTCTCAGTTGGGGAGGAACCGAAATGACTCGCTGCAGTCCTGTTTCCATGTTCTTTATCATACGCAATCACACGTAGCTTGTATGCTATGTTATATCAAAGCCGACATTGATTTTGTGCCATAACTTGCCAATAAATTTAAGAAAATTGAACAGTAGAAATTTCACACACTTAAAAGTCGTTCACAAAAATTGGAAATTCTAAGCGAACCCAGTTGTGATCGTCGACAACAGCGCATGCGCATTCACTGAACTCTATGTAACTGTAATATTTCCACACTCCGCAAGCAAACAAGGAAAAAATCGCATACCTCCGAACAGAGGAAATTTCCAGAAATGAGTGTAATCAGAACTGACTATCTACGTACACTTACTTCCGAAAGTTAAGCACGAAGATGTAAAATGCAAAAAAGATCAACAAATACTGCTTTGAATGACACGAAATTTGGCAGGAAAGTAGCATATATATTTATGCATAAAACAAAATCAATAATTACAATAATTATATACAGAAATGAAAACAATATTAAATTTTTGTAAGTTATCAGATAATGACATACAGGAGACTTAAACAGAATTATGTATAAAGTGAAAATAAACAACATAAAATGAAGAAGAGGACATTAATAGGGTATGTGAGCCCCCTCATCTGTATACAAAATTTACACCTTGTGACTGTGCTTCCAATTAGGTGGTCGACCACCGCATAATTAAGCAATTGTTATTCTTTTTGTAGAGCAGTTTCCAGCTCAATAAGAGTGGCTGGAGGTGGGAAACGTAGGTCGGGCGAATATGCTGGCCACGCCATACGCGGAATCCCTTCACTCTCCAGGTAGTCATCGACGGTTTTAATGGACGATAAGGCACGTCCCCATAGAGCTGATGACTCCAGGTAGTCATCAGCTCTATGGGGATGTGCGTTACCGTCCATTAAAACAAAAGTAGGGCCAACTGCTGCAGCATACAACCTCACTATGGGTTCTAGGACTTCATCTCGATACCGGACAGCCGTCAAAGAAACCTGTTTAAAGATGTGCAGCTCGGTGCGGTATCCTAATGAAATCCCTGCCCACACCACAATGCTTCTGCCTGCCTCGAATGCGTGATGTTCGGTGATGTTTTGGGACTGATTGCGTGTTCTTTGTTCATGCCATATCCTTATACGCTTGTCATCTGGCTCCAGAGCAAATCTTGTCTCATCAGTAAACATGACATTGCCCGAGTCAGACACATTCCAATTGACATGTTCCTGGCACCACTGTAATCGTGCCGCTCTTGATTGGACGGATAGAGAAACACAAACTCTAGGTACCGGGCGTACAGTCCACTCACATGTAATCTTCGGTGTACAGTAGCTGCAGAAATCGCCTTACCAATGGACGATGTAAGCATAGCTGTCACAAGTGTGGACGTCGCTCTGCAATTATGCTTGGCTACAATAGAAATATATCGATCTTCTGCATGAGTTGTAATCCTTGGGCGACCGGCTACGGGTCTTCGGACAACTGTCTGCGTGGTTTCGAATTGTTTCCACAAACGTGAAATTACAGAATGATGAACGCCGAAGAAAAGAGCAACATCTGTTATCGACTGTTCTGCTTCAATCCGCCCCACAGCACGCCAGTGCTCGGAATCTTCCATTCGTCTTCTGGAAGTCATAGAAACACGTATGTCTTCAAAACAAATTGTACGAAAGTTTTAAACACCTTCTATCAGCACTTACAATAAACTTCTGTAACCCTTCATAAAGCTGGCTTCTTATAAGACTGCCTTTTTTGCATATTTCTTGACATGAAAGCGCGTTTGGCTGTTACTTAACATATTTTCATACTTCCATCTACCTCTGCAGCGAATTTCAATTCTGATTGGCTTCCTGAAATTAGCATTTTCCTCTCCGTGCTTAACTTTTGAAAGTGAGTATATAAGAAGCACCCCGTTTTTCAGACCTATTTTCAAAGGAAAAAAGTGCGTGTTATTCGCCGGCAAATACGGTACTTTTCATTACACCCATTTTTAAACTAGTAAGATACCTTCAAAAATGTCGAAACCTTCAAAAATGCGCTTTGAACTGCGCCGGTTAGCACAGAATTGTCGGAATGTCTACAGACGGTTTCTGAAAAGAAACACAAACTGTCTATTAGTTTCGGGTATAAAAATATAACATCTGAATTTTCCCTTTTTGTTATTAATCATTTAAATGTTAATATTATTGATATAACTGTATTACACTTCAGGGTTGTTTCTCCCATGGATGTATTTCGTGTTACGAGGGTGATGTAATTCACCCTTGTAAAGGAGTTTCCATGGCACCATTCAAGGAGAAGGCCAAACAAATCACGAATTCGTTCTTTTATTGTTTTGAAAAATTACTGTTTTTGTGTGATGTGTTTTCTGCCCTTTTTTGCATTCACAAGTAAAAAAATATTGCGCCTGCCCTCTAGGGCATCTGCAATTAATCACAGAAGCTTCGGAGATGTATAGAACTGTTTTGGGCTAATCAAATGCTGGAAGATTCCGCCACGTAACCTCTATTTCCCGCTAATTCCATACCGATGCCAGAAGAAACTCATGTTCTTCTTGTATAGGACGCATTACAAAGTCCATGACTCATGTTCTTCTTACATAGGACCCATTTCAAAGTCCATGTACCCACACAGCTCTTCTCAGAACGTGAAGGCAAAAAACGAAAGGCTACCGCACCACACATGTAAGTATTCTTTCCAAAGGTTATTATTTTTAAAAAATATTTGTCATAACCAACAGTTTTTACTTTTTTCAAGATTTATGAAGTTTATCATTTCCCGACATCTTCTACCTGCCTGCCCCGGTCGTGCATCGACCACTTTCTAAAAGATTAAGCAGGAAATTAGAGGATGGCGTGCAAATTGTGTGAAAGCTGTGGAGACATTAGAGTTTATTCGTCAGTATTAAGAGAAAGATAGATGGCGTCAGGTTGAGAGCTGCAAACATTTCTAAAAACCTTGGGCGTCCTCAAGTAGCAAATTTACAGACAGATGAAGAGATTGTTAAAACTTTTGTCCATTAAGATCTCTATTATCTTTAATCTAAAGTACTCATTATTAAATTTAAATATGAACCGCTTTCCCAAGAGGGGGAAAAACTTAGTAATATATACTTTTATGCAGTAGAGGTCCCGCAAACTCGACTCCTGATATCTCGACATTCCGTATAACTCGATAACTTCTTTGGAACTTTTTAAAAATATCTGTAGGCCAAACACAGCAAATATTACATACAGTACATATAATTATTATTTATACGTATGCGTATTTATGTGTGCATATTTATGTATGCAGCACATTATATCGAGTTTGCGGGACTCTACTAGTACTTTTCTTTCTTCTGACTTCTCTTATTTTTTTATTCCAAGAGGCAATTTGCCCAGAAGGACTGTTAATTTCGTTTTGGCATTTTCCGTTGGCTCACTATAAATGTCGGTTCACTTTTAAAATTTTTTCTACCAAAAGTTATAACCCTATATTATATTTAAAGAAATTAAATAATGATGAATCTGCATAATGTATGCCTGTTTCTCGCACTGTGATAAAACGATGGTACCTAGAGCCATCAAATTTTGACTAACGTATGTTTTCATCCGAATATGGGCATCTGGAAGCCCAAATTTGGAATTTGTTTTATTATCTATTTCACATTTTGTAAAGCTTTAACGAATGTTTTATTAATGAACTCAACAATTTCAAAGCGAGCAATGGCAATACTGCACGAATTTTTTTTTCCAGCGCGAGAAACTTCTAAAGCGTGCGAGAAATTCTAAGGATATGCTCATTTTAAAATTATTTTGCGACACTGCTATTGAACTGAATTTTATGGTTTAAGTGAGAAGAACATGATATTTAATAAATAAAGGGAGCACAAAAAACGTTAAAAAAACGCCCCTTTGGGCGTAATGTAAAATCTGAAAGCCTTCATATTTTTATATATTTTTCCTTCTTTTTTATTCAGGATGTCACAAGCACCAGACTGCAATTGGAAAAACCTGCTGCAAAGTGTCAGAATTTTCCCTGAATTTGAGGAAATCTCAGTTACTGAATTTTGACACAAAGTATCTGGCAACAAGAGTAGGTCGAAGAATCAACGGGTCGTTGCACGCATAGAATTCTTTTCAAAGGTGGACAACAAAAGCGGGAAGTACTCGAGTTTCCTAACGCAATATTTATCGGGCTATAACCCACTCGTAGATTACTTCTGCTTAAAGACACTGGCAAATACTTGTACATGTTAATGCTGAAACTTGGGTGCTGCAGATCATTACGTTTTTCAAATGTCCGCTCACAAAAGAGCTCTACTTAAAAGGACCCTCCAGCATTGACATACCATTTAGACGTCTAATAACAACACACCGATACATGCTGCTGAAATTCAAAGAAGAAAATACTGAAAGCTGAACCATTACTGGCTAGAAATCTACTAGGCAGAATAACGAAGACAAGCTGAATATAATCAGCAGCTCAGAAAAAGTGTTTCTACAAGGCAATATAGTGTTCAAAATCTGTAATTGCTAACTAAAAAATATTTACGCTTACTGTGACTAACAGCAAATGCGCGTGTGCTCCAGAAACAAGAAAAATGGAAATGTAAATGAGCAATATATCTTTGTCAGAAACATTCCAGGACAATTTTTTTATTTCTGAATTTGCAGTACTAAAAAGGAACAAATGTTTTTTTTAATGCTACCTGGTATGTATTCTTACTTGCCATGACCTTGGCATGTTTCCATGCGAACTAACTAGGTGGCAGGCTGCACTTAGCAACACGCTGATTGTGAGCAAAGAGTGAATATTAAGTCTGCGTTAAGCTAACCGCTAGTGAATCGCTAAAACCGCTAGTGAAGCGTGGAACATGATTAAGCAAGCATATGCAGACGAAGCACTTTTAAGAAGCCAAATTTTCGAGTGCACGAAGGGTTTCGTGAAGGCAGAGATTCAGTGCAAGACGATCCCAGAGAGCTGATACCGATACAAATGTCGAGCGTGAGGCAGTTATTGCAAGAAGACCATGTCGTATTTTCTTTTCATCAGAACTCTGCGAATAGTCTCTACACAGTTCTTAAGTTTTCTAGCCCTCAAGGACTTCCAGTTTAGCTACGATATTACAAAGTATTTCTGCATTTTAGTTTGAAAGCTGACATGCACTTTATACATGGAAGAGAAGATCATAGTTAAATTTGTTTTTTAAAAGTTTAAAAAAGCCAGACACCTTTTTAGCTAATCATTCGGGAATGGCCGAATCCATCGGTTATTTGGCCGTGTCATCTACAAGAACGTTGCTCAGAATGAGGCACAGGGAATCCACCAAGTTGCACTCTCGAGAAGGGAGAAACTCTATCCAAGTTTTGATGGAAATCGCTTCGGGAAACAGCTACGAGGATACTCTACCTTTCTTTCCTTACTGCGAACCTCTTCAGTTAAAAATTAAAATTCATATACACTTAGCAAGGTGGGAAGGAGTCCTTAAATACAAGATTAAACAAATTATTTCAGTGAAGAGGTTATAATGCCCCAAATTGCTATTTTAAAAAGCTTGCTAGAGATGAAAAGAAAAAATGAGTGTACTTCAGTACGACCAATCAATACATAGTCTTTCCCTGCCTTAAGGAAATTAAAACACCATTTGATCTCTTTAATTTACTTCGATCTGATTAAGAATAATAGTCTTCTCTTCGAAGTTACGTTTTTCTTTCGCAATGTGCAACTAAGGAGCTGATCGTAAAAGTTGTAACTGATTTTTTAATGAGCATTTAATTTTTTTAATGATCAAAGTACATACTTATAGAATATACCTTGTTTACTCATAATATATACCACACATTATTTCCAACTTATGGTCTAGCAAAAGATTTGGAAGATGAATTTCACCAATCAAGCATCTATACAAAGTATTAAGCTGTCGCCGTCGCTGTTGTACGATAAATAAAGCAGTTTATGTTGCTTGGAATGTCAACAGATTTCTGTTTTGGCAAGAATCTAATTTTCGGAGAATATGAATGTATTGTGTAATGAAAGCAATAACATCAGCTTCTATACCTTAACAAAATTAAAAACAAAGCAAAAAAAAATACTCAATGCATCTACATCGCAGATGCAAAAAGTAAAAATTATAGCAGCATACTGACAGCGAATTATAAAAATAAATATCCAAATTTCATTACATTCTGTAACAACGAAAAGAACTTTCAGCAGAGAGAAAGCGTCGTCCCGTGGCAGAAGGCAGCTGTGTTAAACCTGCAATCATTGAGTTTCACGTAGCTTTAAGAGTCCGTTGATGTTTACCCCATCGAATAATCGAAAAGTGAATAAAGATGTGAGCTTAGTTGACATGAGAGCCAATTATATGACTTTTAGTGAGTACGAGGCTCATTCTAAGGAAATGAGCATGATTGATCAGGGATAAAAATATCTAATAAATGAAGTATTAAGGAATGACAGCATTCAAAATAAAGTTGAAATTGCAGCAATTTCCCCATAAGACTAACAATTTAATTTAATCCAGAATTCTGTCTGTTCAGATTCCTGTAGACTGAATCAACCATGAAACGAGTTACTCACGATAGCATTGTTTGCCATTTTGTCGTAATAATTTGAGAAACGATTTTAAAAAATTAAAGCTCAACATACTTGCTAACCCAGTTCTATGTTATTATTAAACTTGCTTATAGTGCAAAATATATAAAATAAGTGAGAAATGCAAAGAAAATTAATTTATGTGGACTTTTGAAAGTTTGACTTACCTGAACAAAAACATTCAGTGCTTCATGAAAATCCCTGTCAGTGACATTTCTTTTTGAAAACCTGCGTATTTAAAGTAACTTTTTAGCAGGAAAACAACGAAAGTAAAACTCAAAATAAAAATTTCAAATTAATTATTGAATATATTTCTAGCGATCAATATCATGCCTCTCTAACAAGGTATGCACTTAGATACTCTGGCATTAAAAAATCAGATTTGATATTAATGTTAAAAGTGTCATGCTCACATTGTTTACCAGATAAATATCTTTTGTATTAAAAATTAAATAATTTTATCAGACTCGACAACAATGTAATTTATAATTTGGTCTGCAGACACGGTAAGTTTACATTCAGCTCTTGACATTTTTGTCAGGCAATCGTCAAATCTTTATTAGTCACACGGCCTAAAAATCTCGAAATGTTTAATACCACTGGCACAAAGTAAGAATGAAAAAAAAGAACCTTTTATTCCTATCAGTCAATGAGAAATTCTTCCTGGATTATTTTTTTAGAAATAAGGTTTGTATATTTTTATAAAAATTTCCTGTCGTGTGGGGAAGAGAAAAAGAGTTGTTCTTAATAGGTTGTTAAAAATATTTATCAAAATTAGATTCAGTGTCAGAACTTACAGTTAAGAAATAATAAAAATGAGAATAAAGTATCAAACTAGATCTCATATTTTAAGCCCCTCATTTGAACCATATTGGCATAAACACATTGAAGTTTATAACAAGGTAAAGAGGAAGACTTCATCCTTCTATTCAGCTGATCATTCATTAGCAGTAAATACCGTGCTTTTATGATGCATTAAAATTTAATGTGTATTATTAGAAATTAGTATTTTCCTCAAGTCGTATTTGCTCCTGTTGCCAGGGGCGACGGTCATTTAACTCTGAAACAAAAGGAAGTATCTCCCTTAAGAATTCCAATTCCGGAGATTCAGCTTTATTGGCTTTTATCACGGTTGCCCATAAATATTCAAGTGCCATAACACGTATACAGAAAGAAGGCGTTCACTTCAAGCTTCTGTGCAGCGGTGGGTGGTTCGTGTTTTTTGTATTGATTGGTAAAAGAACGATGTATTTGGCAAGTAAGCTCATTTCCTCCCTACCGATGTAGATTTCTAAATATGACTGTTTTCAAAACGAAATGTTTCATTGTCACTGATTTATCTGGTTGTGTGTATGTCAAAGTGGAGAACTTGTTTTACAGACCTTTGAACAGTGAAATTATTTACTTTCAATTACTATGCTCTGGTTACAGTTCATAAGCTGCGTGTCTTATTTAATATTTTTTTTAGGATATAGAGAATATCATATGGACTTCTGCTTCATCTTTTTCAGTCCCTGAGTACTTTTATGCAAAAATAAAATTACTAAGAATTGTATAAATAAGTCAAGTTGTTTCAAGAAGGAAAATATCTCTTGAATGATTGATAGCAGATCTGTGATTTCAGTTTAAGGAAAGAATTGCATAAAATGGACCTTCGAACTATAAAAGTTTCTGATCTTGCGACCCCTTTAAGCAAAAATATACGAATTTTTTAAAATTTATTTGTGCTCAGCAAAGAAAACTCCAATTAATAAATTATTACTTTTGTTGAAATATTTTGTTGAAAAATCGAGTCCTCAGTATTTAAAACTGATACTAAAAATATTGTCAAAGATTACATTGTTTAAACAGCTTCCCCCCCCCCAAAGAATACAGGTATTAAAAGCCCAAATAGAACTGAAACATTTAGAATTTTGGAATTTCTGTAAGTGGTAACTTCAAACCAATGGGTCTAAATTACTATTTTTACAGCATAAAAGTGTGTTTAAGAAATTCGATACAAAAACAAATATACACGAATATTAAAAATTGACAAAGTTCAGCATTAATATGACACTGATTTCAGATAAAACTGCTGATTAGATTTCGGAATATAAACTGATGCGATTTCTGCAAGCTTATTCAGCTTCATAATTTAGTCATAATTTTAGTAATGATTAGTCAGCTTCATAATAATTCAGTTCCAAACAAAATCTAAATTTCCATAAATTTTAAAGCCATGAACAGAAAAATTCGGAAATACTCTTTTGGGATTTAAGAAGTAAATTAGGAAGCTATGAATGTTTTTTTTTTACAATGTGTTGTAGGATTTTACTTTACTTTTCTAATAGTTATTTTTATTTTAAGACAAGCCTTTTCTTTACCTTCCTATTTTTCCCCCTGTGTTTTTCTAATAAAATGAGTTTTCAGTTTTACGCTTTATGCCAATAGGATAGAAATTAAACTGAGGTCTGAGTTACTTCAGTAGGAGAGCGTGTTCTAAGTTTCAGCCACGTTGTTGCTATTAGTTAGAGCTTGCTATTTTAGAGCCGTACTTTACGTGCCTGCTAGTATACGCCGGTGATTTTTAGATAAGAACCGACTCGCGGTAACAACTCTGTGCAGCTTCTTCTGATTAATTTTATTAATCATTAGTTAGTTTTATATTTTCGATTTCGAGTTAAAGACCAAATGGAGGCTTCTTTTATGCCCAAGAGGAGCCGAATGTTAATCTATTTCTGAATAAAAGGGAATTTTAACCCTTCTCTGGAGTTATTACTTAAGTGCAAGAACTCAGCGAATAGTCGCTCAGTAGTTCTTCAATATTATTCTAGTGTGGTAACCGGCAGTACAGGTTTCATGACACAGGATTTTTCAAGTAAAAAATTTAAGCGGCATCGTATTTTTGAAGTAACAGGGCAGAAAGTAGTCGCCGCCCAGGGTAAGCAGTAAGTATGTCTCGAGAAAGTGGCTTAGCACGTTTAAATTAAGAAAAGAATAAGGTTACTTTTCTTGTAGTCAAATATTTGATAGCGCAAGTAATTTTGGAGATTGACTTTTCACGTGAGGTAGGTACGAAATTAAATTTTAAGGATTCTACTTTACTGGTGCAGATAGAAACTATCCAAAAGGAAGAAAGTCCTACATCCGAAGTGGATTTCAACCCCCTGCCGAAAGAAGAAAAAGAGAAGTTGGAAGTCTTGTTAAGGAAGTTTAGTAAATTACTTGATTCTAAGCCTGGCTTCTGCCAAGTAATTGCTCACGAAATTAATACTAGTACTACTGCCTCAGTAAAATATAAGCTGTATCTTTATGACACATGAAAGAAGAAATGATTGAAAAAACATTCAAGAAACGCTGAAAAATCAAATCATAATACCCACAAGAAGTCCATACACAAGTCCTGTAGTCCTTTGCCAAGAAGAATAATTTTTCACCTTCAAATCGTAAAGCATGGCGATTTGCCGTTGACTACAGTTAATTAAATAGTATTACGAAGTGTCCAGTATATCCTCTGTCAATAATAGACGAAATAGTTCGAAACATTAAGTCTAGGAAATGAATGACAGCTCTAGACATGAACGTCAGTCATTTTCAAATTGGCGTAAAGCCCGAGAACGTCCAAAAAAAACAGCATTTATTACTAAATCAGGCGTATATGCTTTTTAGAGATGCTGTTTGGTCTGTGCGGAGCGCCGGCAACATTTCAACACATTATGGATATAGTGTTAAGGCCCGTACTAGGAAAAAGCACTTTTAAATATCTCGACGGTATCATTATCTCTAAGTGAAACAGCTGATTAGCCCATCCAACATTTAGATGAAGTATTTTCATTGTTAAACGAAGTTGGTTTCAAAGTAAACCCTTCGAGTGTAAATTTGCAACAGAAGAACTTTGTTATCTCGGATATAAAAATTCACAAAAAGGTGATGAAAAGGCAAATTCTAAAATCTCGTAATTAAAAAATCTCCCGCCTCCAGACACAGCAAAGAAATTGGCATCGTTTCTCGGCATGTGCTCATATTATCGATCCTTTACAAAAGGCTTCGCAAAAATTGTTGAACCTTTAGTGGTTTTGAAAAGAAAAAAAACAAGGTTTACGTGGACTGCAGAAACAAACACTGCATTTGAGAAACTTAAGCAAACATTAAGTAAAGCTCCGGAACTGAAATTCCTGGAAGGGGATCAAAACTTGGAAATCGGAGCTGATACTTCGAACTATACAGTTGGTGCCATTTTGTCTCAAAACGGCCAAACAGTTTTTAAATTAGAATAAAAGGGTATTTTAACCCTTCTAGTTGTTACTTATGCACTAGAACTCAGAGAATAGTTGCTACTTAGTAGTTCTTCAGTATTCTAGCATTCAAAGAACTTTATTTTAGCTAGGATATTACACTTTATCTAGATCACTCTATGATTTTAGTTAGTTAGTTAGTTAAGATTAATTTAATTTCGAATTAAACTATACTCCATTCGTATTGCAGTAGTTTTGGTTACGTGACACATGGAATAAAAATGTATAAAAATAAAATTCCTACAGCTATTTTTCACACAAAAGGTTTCCATTGTAACTTTTTCCTTATCCTGCTTGAAATCTGTTTTTCATAAACATGGCTCTGTAACATGCAAAACTGTCTTCCAAAAATTGTCAGAGTGTTAGATATTGTTGAGATGTTTGCATTCTTCCTTGCGGCTGCGCAGTGCTGAAGATGCGTCAAGTTCAACGCTATATAGTCCAAGTGGTCTGCCGAAGATTATAATGGAAATAAGATTCTAGCCATACATCCCAGACAGTATTTATATGAAGTCCTGTATGGAATCATCACAGCCAAGTACCTGACGAAATAATAGTCAAGCTAATCACCCGTTATCCATCTTTTAACTTCTTCATGTTATGTGTTTTTCTCTCATGTCACAGGTTGACATATCCTGTCCGTCATTTTTTAAAGCTCAGGGAAAGCATCCATTACAATTTATCTTTAACTTGATAGCACATATGCTCTTTTGGTAAACAACCAAGTTTGTCACTATGCCAAAATTCTCATCGTCACCCCAAATTAAAATTCAACAAAATTCAATCATCTTTCTTAATCAAACTCCTGTGATAAATGCCTATTTTGAGCTATCACATATCGAACACCTTTCTTATTTGATTCATTTCTGATGGTGGAACAATGATTGCATTACCAATCATTCAAAAAGCATATTTAGTTTTGAAATCCTATAAAAACAGTCTGTAGATATAATATACTTATAGATAAATGATTATGTAGCTTTATCTCAAAATACTTTCAAATGTGAGATAATGATCATATTAGGATGCAAAACAATCATAGCAAAGTGTGACAGGATCCGAATGCATGGACAAATTTTCATAATTTTCCGAACAAGGATACGAAGCGAAAATAATAACTTTAAAAATATAACATTCGGTTTTTATCTGTTAAAATCTTTGCAGCGTATATGAAACCCACTAATTTTAGTTCCAATGAATGGTTCATTAGCGCATTGTTAACTCTTTTTAACTATTTCAATGAATACATGGAGTGATATGTTTCATAAACAATAAATTGAGTGCGATTATACAATGACATGCGGCTTCCTCTCTTAAGCCAAATGTCCAAGTAGCGTAGAAAAAGAAAAGCAAAAACTATATTAACGAAAAAAAATGGTAATTTTCGGAGGTATAAGTGCATGAAAAAGAGTGTGTCTACAGAAGCGATCTTCTTAAAATCCCTTTTGTGGAAGAATGGTATTGTGCTGTCTGTTGGCATTAAATATTCCCATTGGTCAGTTATACAGTTTCGGAGAACAGAAAGAACTCGAGCGACTCGTGTTGTATTTAACAAACTGGCGTCTGAGTTTTCAATTTACATTGAAATGAAGGATGAATTTTAGGTATTAGTAAGGTCTTCTCTTTGTAACTCGTCTAACTTGCGCAATACTCCTAGCTTACTAAGAGATCGAAAAGAAATTGAGACTTTTAAAATTAGACGAAAAAGTAATCTTTAATTTTTTTTTTTTTTTTTTTTTTCAGGAAAGCTGAAATTTTTGCTTTCGAAGAAGAGATCTACCTAATCGTCTTCGAAATCATAGAGTTCCGTTCAAAATCATGTGTATTCACTTCATACGTAATGTGAATGCGAAGCAGTTTCTCTTATAAATTTCTTCATGAATGCATCCTCCTCTTATTCCTATAAGCACAGAACCTTCGAATTCTGCGCCATAATCAATTTAACTTAATCTAATTTAAGATGCTATATGAAGCTTTCGGCAATTCTCTAATATAGCATTTTCCCCCTTCTTTCTGCATGCCTTCGAAGTGTAATTAGAAGCATACTCAACGCGTTTTCGAGAGGTCCGGGCTCGAGTTCTGAAGATGCCTTGCCCATTTTTCACGTCTCCTGCTTCAAAAAAATTTAATGACTCTATAGTCTTCAAGTATTTTCTATGCTAGTTTACTAGCACCGGGTACTTAAACGGTAACATCGAAACTTACGGTACTTGCAGTTTACAGGAATCTGAACGGACAAAATTCTGGGTTGAATTAAATTGTTAGTCTTATGGGGAGAATGCTGAAATTTCAACTTAATTTTGAATGCTGTCATTCCTTAATACTTCATTTATTAGATATTTTTATCCCTGATCACTCATGCTCATTTACTTGGTATTAACCTCGTACCCACTAAAAGTCATATAATTGGTTCACATGTCAGCTAAGATCACATTTTTATTCACTTTTCGATTGTTCGATGGGGTAAACATCGGTACCGGGTACTTAAACGGTAACCGAAAACAGCGAGGAAAAATCATCGCGGACGAAAACGTCACGGAGGAAACAACGCAAGACGAAAACGTCGTGATACAAAACATCTTGGGATAAAATAAAGCAATGAGAAAACATCGTGGTTGAAAATAATGCGCTCCAAAAACTTCGCAGTTTAAAAACATCGTCGTCGAAAATATCTTGGTAAAAAATAAAGTGTTCACAAATCATCGCATGACGATAATGTGGCACACATGCGTTTTTTAGGTTTTAAAAGCTGTAAATGCATATTCACATAATGATTTTTGAGCGCAGGAAGAATAGAGGGATATTTTTACTTTTATATTTCATATTTTTGAATGAACTAATAAATTTTTATTAAAAAAGTAAGAAAGACGCTGAGGTATTTAAAAAATTAAAAATGAATAGAAAATTAATGCAGCTTATAGCACTTAACAGAACTTTAAATTTTCATACTTAATTAACAAAGGTCATTAATAATTAACCTTTTTTCATAAAGTTTTACCGATAATTTTTCATTAAAAATACAGACTAAAAGTGTTTAGACTAAAAGAGGAAGATAAATTACAGCATGAGGTTATCTCTATAAAAAATGCTTAGATTATAAGGTATTTCTCCCGCCTTCTTCGCATGCCTTCATGATGTAGTGGTCAGCACGCTCGCAGTGTATTTGAGAGGTCCGTGGTTCGAATCGCGGCGAAGGCATTCCTCATTTTTCATTTACTTTTGCTTAAAAAAATCCTAATGTCTCTACAAGATAATTATCAAATTATTTTCTTTCAAGTTTGTTAATCTGATATTGTTTTAGTGAAAATAATATCTTGTTTTGTTTCCATTTATTCTTAAAGTGTCGTTAACATTTTAATGTATAGCGTGTAATCAATTATTTAGATGTCAATTTGTTAGTTATGAAGATAGTCAGTTACGTAATATGCCACTATGGGATTTGAATTTATTGGAATATGCCAAACCGCACTAGGGCTATTTGTTTAAGAGGAAAGATGCCTTTCTAGAGTACTTTCTTAAGAACTGGCACATATTTGCATTATATGTTAAGAAAATCAATAAAATCTCATTCAACCACCTCGTTCGCCTGATCGAAATACCAGTGTTGAGCGATTTTACCGCTCGGGCACTCGTAGCCACAGTATTAGAAGACTCAAATTTTAAAGTATACTCAGAAAATTTTAACGCAATCTTTATTTTTTTTTAGAAATAATATGTAATTGCAATCAACCGTTCTTAGAAATACTGGTGTTTCCCTAAGACCACTAGTGTTTTTGAGAACATAAATAAACATAGGTTTTATTTATTATGGAAGATGAGCACATTCATGCAAATTTAAAAAGATATGTTGAAGTCCTGAGTGGTCGATTTGACGAGAATTTTTTACATTTAACTTTACATTTAAACATTTTTATAAGCACTTTAAAAGTATTATTTAATTTTGTGGATAAATTTTACTCGAAATTTTTTTAGTTATCGACTGAATTTTTATAACATACAGTGAAGCAGAGTCTAAGACGAACACCTCTGTAAGTGACCAGTATAGGTATGAAACTTTGGTATCAAATCTCATCCTTCTAAGATGACCACTTTCATAGAAGGGTAAATCATTTCGAACCGTAAATGGTCACTTTAGCTTTTCCATTTAGGTATATTTATTTTCCTCAGTAAACATTTAGTTTTCTTTCTTAACACATATTGAATCATTTCGTACCAACGTTCCATGGAAGTGACCAGTAGTGGATTTAGGATGAAGGTTTATTCTAGATGCTGTTAGGCAGGTATTTTATGATGGCTGCTGCTAAACTGTTGTGAGATTAGAACTTATGGGAAACTCGGCTTATATAAGAATGTTTTTAATGGAAACTATCTTTTATTAGTAATTAGAACAAAAAAGTACTGGCCTATGTCTTTTATTTCTTAGTTGGTTTGGTTTGATTAATTATGACGAAGCACTCAAAGGCTATCTACCTAAGGCGAGAGATGTCTTCGTGGAGGACGTTTTAAGGAAAATCTGGCTCGTATACATGTTACACATCGGAAAACGACGAAAAAGCCCATGCAGCCAGCCCGCTCGTCAGGATTCGAACCCCAGACCGAACTACCACCAAACGACCAGTGCTCAGCGAACTTCTATTTCTTAAAGTCATGCTTTTTCTCGGTACCCAATTTTCGGAATATCTTAATTTCCGCGTGCCAGAAATCTATAGCAAGAATATATTAAGATTTGTGAGTGAGGTTTTATTTTGTGGCAATTCTTTGTCCCCGGAATTTTTTAACACGCGATTTTGAAGCTATTATTTGTCAATGAAAATATTTAATTAAAATTTAATAAAATAAAAACTTCATCGGACTGCGCTTAGAGTAGATAGTTTTCAGGAAGAAAAACTGCACATATTATACATTATTAATTATTATTATTATTTACGTGTTTCACCCTACACCGAAGGAAGGGATGTCTTCGTGGACACCTTTCTGGGGGAAACCGGCTCGTAATAACACGTTACACATGGGGACGACCGCAAAAACGCCCATGAATTATTCATAAGCTATTATAATCATTAAATAAGCTATTATTAGTCAAATCTATCATAAAGCGACAAAATGAGAAACGTATATAGCATGGAACAATATTTATTTCAGAATTTTAATTCAACGTCTTAACTATTTTCAGTACTTTAAACTATACTTTTTTTAAATAACTTAAATTCTAAGTTACGATTATTTAAGATTTCATCATTTCTTTTCTCAATCCTTTAGCATGTAAGTGAGAGTAATTATGAAAAAGTGGTTATTATAAATATATAAAAATAATAGTAGGTTTTCAGTAAATAAAACTCAATCAGACATAAATAAAAGTAAAGCTATATATATGGGTAAAAAAAGCGCTTCAGATTATAACAGCATTATCACATTCTTTTCTGTTAAATCTCAGAGATAGCTTTACAAAATAGCCATATCCTTTCAAAGATATTAAATGTTTACTATAAAAGCTTCTTTATCACCTATTATAAACATAAGTAAGTAATAAATAATAATGCATAAACATAAGTAAGTTTTTTCTTTTAATTTCAAAAATAACGATATCAATCAAAATACACTGGTTATCATAAATTAAGAAAAAAATCACAAAAATAGCGATAACTCCCTCAAAAATAAGCTAAACCGCCTAAAATTTGAATATGTTGCCAAGTAAGAGTAGTTGAGTAAAACTGCAATATGCAAATTAGTGGAGCTGCACTCGGAATACGTCATCTGCGAGGAGCATAAAAGTCCATGTTTGAGAGCAAGCCCACATATTTCACTGCGATAGTGACAACAGAAATCTGAGATAGCCAATTCGTAACAATGACCTCTAGGCATCATTTGCCTGCAGAACTAAGATGGAAAGCCACTGGAAGACAAGAGGCAGGACAAAGTCAAACAGAAGTGATCAGCTGGCTAAATGTGAGTCCTTCTGTGGTTCATAGACAATTTCAAACCACAGATTCGGCATCTAGGAGGTTCAACCAAGGACTCTCAAACTGCTACGACGAGCACCGATGACCGATATTTGACATTATGTGCACGCAGGAATAGAACCGCTACTCCGACTCTTCTTAGATCCTCCCTTGCTGCAGCCACTGGAAGGTTGGTGTCAACGTCAACTATGCGTACAAGGCTTCACTAAGGTGGTCTGTATGCGAGGCGACCAGCCATTTGCGTGCATGCCGCTCACGTCACGTCAGGAGGGACCGTTTGCAGTGGCCAGAACAACATGTCCACTGGACACCTGATCAATGTAGGGCTGCTCTCTTTGGGATGAATCCAGGTTTAGTCTAGAAAGCGATAGTAGGCGTTATTTGATATGGAGAGAACCTGGAATCCGTTATCATCCGTCAAACATTCGTGAAAAAGATGCATACGGAAGAGGCAGTGTCTGTGTTTAGGGTGACATCTCTTTGGGTGGACATACAGACCTCCATGTCTTTCCAAGGGGAACCGTGAATGCTCAGGTTTATAGAGATGACATCCTTGATGCTTATGTGCACCCTCTGCTGGGTCAATAGATGATGCTTTGGTGTTACAGGACGACAACGCAAGATCACGCAGAGCTCGCATCGTAGATGATTATCTTCAACAGGAAGCAATTATGCGCATGGAGTGGCCAGCTCGATCCCCGGACTTGAATCCTATCGAGCACGTTTGGGATGCTTTAGGAAGATATCTAGCTACTCTCAGTTCGCTCCCTCAGACCCCTGCCGCACTTGCAACTGCTTTGCAAGAGCAATGGTTCTCACTTCCTATGGAACTGATACACCGCGTAATTGAAAGCATCACACGTCGCTGTATGTGTTGTATTGTTTCTAGAGGAGATCATATTCCATATTGAAGGCACTTTTCCTATAGCAAACTGACACCTTCGATTTGTTCATTTTATACATGGGCTGATTTCTATACTACCATAATTGCCTGGTAATTTCTTTTTATGTTATTTGATACCTTACGATGTGATGTGTATTGTGGGTAAGTTTCATAAAATTCTACATGCAACGTTTTCAGTAATCGTGAATTCACGATTGTGATCTTTCTTTAATTTATGATAACCAGTGTACACTGGTGTGCAAAAATTAAGGACGAGACGGTTTTTTCAATATAACTTTGTGCAAAAGCTTTCCAACACAACACATTTAATACCGTAAGATCCCCAATACGCAAGGACATGAGTAATGTAAGCAACACTTACTAAAAGAGAAATCAGAGGGATAAAAAGAAGCTTTATTGAAAAAGTAGCATGGAGCGCAATGCGACTGAATGCCGAAACATCCCTGTGATGGGTGTCCAGCAAGAAACATCCGGTCTTTAATAGGGGATATGATCTCCCCTGACTGCTAGGCAGGTTACATCACTTGTGCATTCTGGATATGTGGTTGTTAATGGGCTGTTGAGACATTGCTGCTCGTTCCTCTTGTAGCACCAATCGCAGTTTCGGAATCGTTACTGGCGATAAGTTACGTGCTGCCACGGGTCTCCCTAGTAAGTTCCGTACATGCTTGACGGGATTTAGATCCAGAGACCTTGCCGACCAATCCATGTGTTCAATATCTTCACTCTCCAACAGCACTTCGACAGTAACTGTGCAATGCGGTGGAGCGTTGTCGTCCATGAAGAGGAACTAAGGACCCATAGCCCTTGTGAAAAGACGCATGTAAGCAAGAAGAACCTCGTTACAATAGCAGTCCCAGGTGACGAACCTCCTCGGGAGATATGAAGGTCGGTCCGGCGACCAAGCATTATGTCTGCTCGAACGAGAACTCCGCGACCTCCAAAACAGTCTCTTTTGATGATGTTGAAGGGGTTATTGCGTGTTCCCCGCTTTGTCCAGATGTGTATGTATCTAGAATCGAAACTCAGACTAAATCTGCTCTCATCTGTAAAGAGTACTCGTCCCCATTCATTGACTCCCCAATTCCAGTGTTCCCGGCACCACAGAAAACGCCGCCTCCGATGGGCAGGCGTTAGAGGTACACACCGTACAGGGCGTCGTGCAAACAGCACCGTGCAGTCTTCTGGGCACGGTAAAACGCGATATCGATCGTCCAGTCGCCTGTGTCGTGTGTCTAGCGATTTCTCCCGCTGTCTGCCGCCTGTTTCTTCTGGCCTGTAAGGCAATATAATCTGCGGGTTATTGATGGTTCCTCATGGACGACCACTACTAAACCCCCGGATAGATGCTCCTGTAGTTTGAAATTGTCTCCAAAGTCGTGAAACGATGCTGTGAGCAATTCCGAACTCTGCAGCCACACTTGTCACACTGCGGCCTTCCTCCAACTTCCTAATGATTTGACCTCGGGTAAAAGCATCCAGATGTCGTTTAACAGATTGATTATTCGCCATTTCTCTTTGAGGCAGCAACTCGGTGTGATTTTAACTGCTATACGGCGTGCAATCTCTTTGCCAGAAATACTGATCTTACACCGACAACATGCTTTATACTACTCAGACACTCCCTATTACGTCTACCTGCATATCTGCGCATGTGCTACCGTACATCACCTTACTTAATCTCCTGATTGGTCTTTCTGTCCGCTCTGCCTCTTTGTTCAGCTGATATGCTAATTTTTCGACTTCGTCCTTAATTTTTGCACACCAGTGTATATGTAGTAATAAAACTTTAAGAATGTGACATAAAATGGTTAATTATAACCGAAAAATACTAGTGTTTGTTTAATCGCAGCAATTCATTAAATGCATAAACTCTAACTGAAAACATTCCATTTGAAAAGTGTAGTATTAATCGAAGGCTATGTAACTGTAAACCCTTAACAATGTAACACTAAATGCTCAATTATTCGTAACTAAAACGTTAAGTTTATCCATTGTAAAACTTTATTTATATTGATCGTAGCAGTTGCGTAAATGCACAAACTTCATCTCAAAGTTAGAGCAATATTTTAAAAAATAAAATTAATTTATCAATGAAAATTTTGACGATAAATTATTTAGTAGAGCAGTTCATTGTGAAATATTTAAGTTCCAGAAAATTAAAATAAAAATGTTTCCTAATTTAATTTCAGTCACCTGAAACGTTCATGACAGTATCAGTTTAATATTTTGAGGTTTTAATTTTACTTGCTTATTAATATAAATTCAACAATTAATAATTATGGCGAAAACATTTTATTTTAGTTTACATTTTGATATATTAATTGTAGAATTTAAACACATATAATTTACCAATACCGTTGCTTAGATCAAAAAAAATTTTTAACTTAGTTTTCTTTTTATCTAATTAATTGGACGCAAGTAATTATTCTTCTAATCTATATTAAAAAATTATTATATCATCTAATATTGTAATTTCAGGAAAAAAGACTATTTTACAACCGTTTGAAGTTCGTTAACAGCATTTCGCTTCCAACATTAGTCACTTATTTACAATCAGCGTAGAGATATCACAATCAGCGCAAAGCTTACAGAGTAAAGGAAACAACATAATTTATCAAAATAACATCATTTCAAGTACAAACTATTTCAAATTATAATTTTTTTTATTTGCAAACGGTACTTACCTGTGCTAACGCACAAGGGCAATAAACCTCATCTTACAAAATATCACGCTGGTTTTATAAATAATGCACAGTTACAGTTAGCAAACTTAACTCATCATAATTTTGCTAAATGCAAGTGGCATTAGCAGAATAAATATTATTCAAGATTAACGCATATCTATCGCTGTTCTTCAATTTATCTGTAACTGTGCCTAGTGATGACAGTTCCTATAAAGTTCCCATAAACACGTCTCTCTACTTTATCTGCCAGTCTGTCTCACGCACTTAAGTGTCTCTTTAATTGGTTAAACGAATATGTGCTATGCATAAGCTGAGATATATTCTATTTTACAGGAAATGCTCATTAATACGGCAGGAAATAAGGTTCAGTTTGGAATAAAGAGAATATTGTATTAAGTTCATTCCCAGGAATGAACTTCTCAGTGAAATAGTTAATAGTTGTAGAGTGAAATAAAAAAAAAAAAAAAAAAAAAAAAAAAAAAAAAAGAATAGTTCTATATCTCCCGTTCTACTCGGCCGATTGACGAAATTCAAACCGCGTTTTTCATGTCTCGAAAGCGCGACTTACGATATGTGTTAGATATATATGTATAGCATTGTTGAAATATAGGCATTTTGACCCGAAATCGGACTTTTTCTGAAATGACATGCCAATTTTTTTCCATATTTCAATTCTACGACTCAATTTATGCCAAACTGCTAAGTTTTGTAAAAATAGCACGAGTAGTTTTTAAAAAATTAGCTCTCAAAATTTTAGCTGTTCAATGTTAATTCAATTTGATATGTATTTATTAATATCTCTTTTTTTATAAAACTTATTTGATTCCTTCTTATACAGTTCGAAATTTAGGTTCATTCTAAATAAAATTCACCCATTTTTTTTAGGATTTATTTTCAAAATTTGTATTTTTAAATAATTTATTTTAATTTTTCGAAAAAAATTTTGAATTATAACCTATAAAACTTTTACAGTCATCTTAAAGTAGATGTATTTCTAAGCATACCTGCAAAAAATTAGAGCTTTTTATTCAAAATTTCCGAAGATGTACGGAATTTATCTATTGGCGTGTAGTGAAATTTGGCATATTTCAAGACGCAAGAAGAACACGCCGACGTGGAAAATAAGACGGTCAAATCGACAACCTTGTGGTCGGCGTACAAAATCTACCTCGAAAGGGATTTTACAAAATCTACGCCGAATACAAGGTTGTCGATTTGCCTGTCTTATTTGGCATATTTGTTGAAAGCGATAATAACGAAAATGTGTTTTACGCACTTTGTTAAAATTATTTGAAAGTAGAACAATATGACTTTTTTTTCCTCTCATACACAATGTAAAAAGGCAGGAACGATGTGACTTTTTTTCCTCATCTGCACAATGGAAGAGAAGGAAAATAGGTTGCCACATATTAAGAAGTTCGCCAAGTGGCTCAAACTGAAAAAAATTCGCCAAGTTAAAATTTTGAATTTCTCCGTAAATTTCGCACCAAATTTTACAAAATTTAATTTTTAGGCAGAATTTGAATCGTAGAATCGAAATATGGAAAAAATTGGTATGTTGTTTCAGAAAAAGTAAGGTTTTGTGTCAAAATTTCTATGTTAGAACAAAGCTATATATAAATCTAATATATATCCTAAATTGCTCTTTCGAGACATGGAAAACGCAATCTGAATTTCGTCAATCGGCCCAGAAGAATGGGAGATATAGAACTGTCCCAATTTTTTTTTCCCAGTGTACCTACATTTATTGAACTTTAGGATTGTGCGCTATAACGATTTCAATAAAGGTAAATGTGATTTCCGTGCAGTAAGTTGCATTTGAATTATTTAATTTTTAGTTGAATTAATTGACATTAAGAATTCTGTTTTTCAAATGATAAATTTAATAAAGTAAAACTTAGAACTTTTTGTACTGTATACAGTAAAATGTCTCATATTATGTCAGCATATTAAATCAAATAAATTCGTACCTACTTCAAAAATAATAAATAAAGTGAAATTTCAATAGTGAAATAATTGATAACATGTGATTTGCATTGATTTCGGAAATACGATTTTTTAATATATATAAAATGTATAAATTAATAACTTTATAGATTATTTTCATTTTTAAATATTTTGCTATAACATTTATAAAAATATTTAAGTATTAATTATTTTAACAAAATTTTAAACAATAATTTAGCACGTATTTTAGTACTAATTAAATTTAATAATACAAAAGTATTTCTATTAAATTTATATTTCATTAGAAGAATCTACCTTAGATTAATATATTTAAATGAAATAAAGTAATGAAACACTGCAAAATAAATCTTATACGGACTTCAGATTCTTCAAAAGATAGATTTAGTCTTTTTTCATTCTAAAAGTAACGCTCATGGATTATGAAAAAAATTTTAAAACGATCATGTCTAAAAGCGGTCAAATCACGACGTTTCAGCGACGTCGACAAATTGCCAAGATGCAACGGCTGCGTTGTAAAGACGTCGTAAAAGTTACCACGACCACTTTGCAACCTCTCGAACCAGTTTGCAACGTCTTTGCTACGTCATGTGCTACTTGGGCATTAATCTATCGGTTTTTATATATATATATATTCTACTACTTGGAAATTTTTGAATTCCTGTGGAGAATATACAAGATATGGCTCATTAGTCTTTTAAGCACTATAAAACTATAATTTAATTATAAAAGAAATTCCTTTTTACTTTAACACATACCAGATTTTAATTTAATATTTCTTTTGTACGCACAGTTTTTACATCTGATAAACGAAAATAGAGGGCTGAAATCTCAATGAAATATCCCAATAAATAAGGATAAATGACTTCTTGCAGCATTCATCTTCCCACGACCAAAATCAAAATCCAAAATCGCGCAGTTCGTGGGTTTTCTTTGTTCTGTTTCAGTCTTCGTTTACAAGGTGGGACTGCTATTGTCTGTTACACGGAAGTTGGTACTAAGCAGAGGGTCTTCTGATTAGATAAGAAAGGGTGTCTTCAATTAAATTTCGCGCAGTTCGTATCCTACCGTTTTGTAGCACGACGTTTTCGCCTTGCGTTGTTTTCTCCGCGACGTTTTCTTCCGCAATGTTTTTGACTGTAACCACTTAAACAGGCGTTTTTTTAGAGCTTAAATTTCCCACTTGTCAGAAAATTAAACTTTTGAGGTGGTGAGGCTTCTTTTTCTTGAGGTCCTATAGTGCATAATATTATTATTGTATGGCTTCTTTATACCATATTTAACTTTGAGGAGAAAAGTTAATAATTTAGATTCACAGCATTAATGATTTTGTTTCCAAATCTGAATTGCACTACTTGATTTTAACTGATATTATAAACATTTTCTTACCGGCAACTATAGAGAAACTTCTGTATTCTTTCCGGGAGTAAAGGGAAGCTTTGTTATTCATCTTTTGTCTCAGAGCAATAAGAAAAATATGTGTACTGACGAATTTCTTAACTAACTTTGTTCCGCGTGTTATTGTATCTTCTTAACTTTTAAATTGTTGATAGTACTATAACTATAGTACGCAAGTTAACTAAAGGCATAAAAACCTTAACCGGAGCAAAAGAACAACGTAATTCAATCTCTTTTAAAGCAAAAAAATGCGCAATTTACCAGCTTAGAAGGATAAAGAAACTGCGTTCGTCGAGGCGGGTAACAGAATGGGTATAAAAATATATACATTTGGGGCGATTGATTACAACCAAAATGTTAGGTGCACAACTATATGTTATAGCAGTCCCATATAAAAAACTTCACCTTTCTGAAGCTACTCGTTTTTTTGAGATACGCGAGATGTATACACGTAGGTATGTACGCACAGACGTTACGAAAAAAGTCTCTTCTGAATTCATTTTAAAACCATTTTTCAATTCATTTTTAGCGAAAAAGTACTTTATTCTGTCCATATGTATAGATGTCACACAAAAACGTCGTTTAAATGGATTCGAGAGCTGTCAGATTGAGTGGCTGTGGATATTTTCGTTGAAATATAATACTCAAAATTTTTCGCGATTGCAATACTTCCTTTTTACTTCGTACAAGGAAGTAATAAATGTATATCAATTAAAATTTTGCATATAGTTATTCTTTTATTATCTCACACCAGTGAATTTTATGTTTATTTTGATAACGTTTTGCCAAGAAAAAAGAAATGTTCAACTGGTAATGACTGCTTTCTTCATGTAAGAAATCAGCTTTCATCATCCTCGAAGATGATCTTACATAAACACAAAATTAATATCCTTTTATAATGGTAAACTTGTTAATAGGAAAACAGTAAGTTAACCAATGCAGGAGAATATGAATTCTGCGTAATTTATCTCTTTCATTATTACTTAAATAATTTCGAGCACCATTTACAATAATTATTAAAAAATAATTAACTTTTTTTAAAAAAGATATGTAAAATAAGCGTATGTTGCCGTTAAAGTGGGTAATTCGTTTTTACACTGAATACGTAATTGTTTCATGAAATTACTTAACTGATCTAGTTAGTTAAGTGCATAATAAGATCTAATTTCACACCTTAATTAATTATTTCGTAGAATAATGATCAGCATCTCATTAAACTGTAAAATAATCGACTTGGCTCTCCTACTTGTTTTATTAGCCACTATAGCTCATTATGTAGGATGATTTTAATTAATGTTCTGAATTCAAGCAATATTTTTGTAACTAACCGTAATTTTGTGATCTTACTACATAAATGTAACTGTAGCCGAAAAGTTTTTTTTTTTTTTGAATCAGACTCTTGCAACATTAATTACACTGTTCCTTATGTCAGAACACGATAATGAGGTGCTGGCTGAAAATATAAGGTTAAAAGATAGCTTTTTTTGAACGCCTTGTGTGTTACCTTTATTTATTAAATATCATGTACTTAGCACTTAAATCATGAAATTCAATTCCACAGCAATATCCCAAAATAATTTAAAAAGAGCATATCTTTAGAATTTCCGATTCACAGTCTCGCGTTCTGGAGATAGAGTTGCATTTTTTTTCGTACAGTGTTGCCACTGCTCGCCTTAAAACAGTTGAATATGTTAATTAAATATTCGTTAGTTTTACAAATAGGAAATAGATAATAAAACAATTTCGAAATTTAAAATTCGGGCTTCTATTTGCCCATGTTCAGGTTGTCATTGTAGTCGTTTAAAGCAGTAGAACGAAAAATGAATAATAAATAAAGAAAATATAATAAATGCAGATTTATAAAATACATCTCTAATACAAGAGGCCGTTTAAAAAATTTGAATGTTTGAAAACCTATAATTTTATATGTATACTAGCCGCTGCGCGGCCAGCCTTCGTCTGGCTTTTAAGTGTACCGAAAAATTGCCTAAAGAGAACACCAAACATTAAATTTGAAAACTGCACAGAATTTTACTCTGCATAACAATTTTATCGAAAAAGAAACAAAGAACAGCGTTAAAAAAATCAGTTGAAAATGCATTACATATAAAAAGCATATAATGAAATAAGCAATAGCCCTTAATACAAATATTAATCATCCTAATAAATAAATTAACCAACTTCCTGCTGCCTTCTCTAGACAAACGTCCAGTATCCAAGAGAAACATTAAATTTAAAAACAGCACAGAATTATCGCCCTCATTTTTCCGTGCTGATATCAGCAACAATGGCTGTGTGCCATTGTTGTTCATATAATGAGAGAAAATTATCAATTTGATACTATTTCATCTTGTCTAGATGCATCTTGTGTACCAGATTTCATAGGCCTGGGTCTATTAGCTTACGC
>KK112050.1:176794-189379 GCA_000611955.2 Stegodyphus mimosarum | reverse complement strand
AAAAAAATTCCGCTGAAAAGGTGTTAAGCTAATAAAATAGATTCGTAATAAATTCCTAAATAAATTCGTATTTAATCGATTTATTGAAATACGAAATTTATTTTAAGTTCGTAAAATAGCTAAGTGTCTACGCTTCACGACGATGTAAAAATGAAATGTATAGAGTGAAATCTCGCTTTCCTGTAGCCCATTATGTCTCAAAATGACGCCATTTGGTCACAAAACATAAAATAAAAAATATTCGAATTCGAATTTCAAAAAAATCGCTTCGAGGTGCACTGGCTCTTGTGTAGATACACCTATGTACCAAATTTCGTGGCCCTGGGTCTATTAGCTTACTCGCAACACGAACGAAAGACACACCCACCCACACCCACACACACACACACACACACACAGACTCTTTGTTTTATTATATGTAGATATGTAGAGATTTAATATCTGGCAATCTCAATTATGCGCAGTCTAACGTGCTTCTCATGGTAGAATATGATGCTTGTATGTAATTAATCCAGAATTGTAGTAAAATAATATATATTATTTTACTACAATTCTGGATTAAACCCAAACAGAACTATATACTAGTTCAGTTTACTGTTTACATGCTTGCTGTGTGGTTGAATTTATAAATTTATATATTTGCTATGCAGTATTGTGTTCTCAAACTTAAATAAAACGTATTGAATGGTAATATATAATTCAGATTTTTTAATAATTTGTAATAAAATTATTTTTATCTTAAAAGAACTTTTGAAATATCTATAAATGGCTAAAAAGAAGAAAACTTAACTGTGACAATAATGATGATATTAACGATCAGGCTGATGAGCCGACGCCCAGTACGAGTCAAGATGTTTCTTTCTGTAAAAAAATAGCTCTTTCATCTGAAATATAATGGCGATTTCTTAAAATCTGGATTTGCATTTACTATGGAAAATGATATAGTTGTTATCGAGGGTATCTGGTATGTGGTTGTAAATTATCAAATAATGCTATAGTTCTGAGCAAACTCCGACGTCACTTGCTGACTAACCGTCCTTCTCTCGCATCGAAAGACAAAAGCTACTTTCAAAAATCATTATCTTCAAAATTAGAACAAATAAAAATTTTTAAAAACAACTTAGTATGTCTGAAAAAGCTCAACTTCTTATATAATAGCCTAATTAATTGCAGTTAAATTAAAACCTAATAATTTGGCCGAAGAAATTATATTACCAGCTTGTCGCAAAATTGTAAAAATAATTATTGGTGGATCAGCAAATACTGATATTTGCAAAATACCACTTTTAAACGACAGATTTCACTTCAGAATTAAAGATATGTCGCGAAATATTGAAGAAATACTGCAAAAACTCTTGCGAATTTAAAGTTTGCTCTACAAATAGACGAAACAACAGACATTACGGGAAAGGCTCAATTAATTGCATTTGTTCGATTCGCTCACAAAGATGATATAATAAATCAATTTTTACGCTGTCGTGAGTTACCTGATTGCACAACCGGAAAACATATTTTGAATGTAATTAATTCTTATGTATAAGAAATTAAAGTTTGGTAAGATACGTAAAGTGCAATTTATGTATTGGCATTTGCACAAATGGTGCATATAAAAGGATTTGTGGCACATGTGAAAGAAATGAATGCAGATATATTAGTTACCCATTGCGTTTTGTATCGAAAAGCACTTAGAACAAAATATCTGTCATCAGAACTGAAAATAATGCTGAAAGAATGTGTTAAAAGGGTTAATTATACAAAATCATTAAAAAGTCGCTTATTTAGAAATTTATGGCAAATTATGGAAGCTAAATACGAATCCGTGATACTGCATTCGGATGTAAGGTTGGTTGTTCAGGGGATTTTATCTCGCGTGCTTGAATTAAAAATAGAGATGAAAATATTTTTTCAATAAGATAAAAATAATATTCATGTGTTGGAAGATAAAATAGGGTGTGCTAAATTAGCTTACTCATCTGATATTTCTGTTATTTTCAATAACATAAATTCATGTATGCAAGAACCGAAAGAAAATATTTTAAACTCAGCAGATACACTGGTGGGATTTCAGAAAAATAACTTTATGGAAGAACAAAGCATAGGAAGGTAATTTGGAAACATCTAAGTCAGTTCCAAAAGACTCCTATTAAACTGCTCATAAAATGGTTATTGAGCACTAGAGGAAAGAGTTATTCATGACTCTTCAAATTTAGTTATAAAAAAAATTGATTGCGTTCGTAATCCATTTGTGATAAGGGATACATCTGTACATGAATTAACTTTGAATGAAGAGGAAGAAATAATTTCCCTCTGTAATAATCGAGATTTAATTTCAAAACATACGGAAGAGTCAATTCATTCTTTTTGGAATAAAAATAGATGCGATTATTCCATAATAGCCAAAAAAGCTTTAAAAATATTGTTACAATTTTCTACGTCTTATCTGCGTGAATTCGGATTTTCAGCATTAACAAATATAAAAATGGAAACACGATCGAGACTTTTAAATGTAGATGACGAAATGAGAGTGGAATTATCAATTTTACGATCCAATATAAAAGAAATTATCAAAAATCATCAAGCTGAAATTTCGCATTAAATGCATTCTTATAATTAATTTGTAATTAATTACTCAATAAACATTTTGTTGTCTTCGTTGTACATATTATGTATTTCATTTAACATTGAAAATTATTATCATAAACTATTTTTTTGCTAGTATGTAGAGTCATTAGGTTATTTAGAAGCAGGAGAGATGAAAAATGAGCAACGCCTTCGCCGGGAATCGAACCTCTCGGTTGCTACACCACGAAGGCATGCGAAGAAGCCGGGAGAAACACCTTCTATGTGTGCCACCAAATTTTGAAGTTATTAAAAGTGTACCGCGACAAAAAAAAAGGGTTGAGAATCACCGTTTTAGAGTATATTTGTAAAATGTAGCTGTTGGATACTCTGAAGTTCCCCGAACTGCATACTTTGGAGCAGAAATATACTTCACCTTAATGTATGCAGTATTTATTAGTATAATTAATTAACCTCTGAGATCAGTAATGTGTAGCTTAAATACCAGTTTTTGTTGTTTTTTCTTTTTCATTCAGCCGAAATATTTTAATTTATTGTACTATTACATATCAGATTCAAATCAGGAAATCCGATTAAAACACTTCTATCAGCAATATTTTATTTTGAAAATCGTCCAATTCTGATTCTACTTTATTCTACAATAGGTAGTTGAATAGCGTTTTTATTCGAAGTTCTAACCTGAAGTTTTTCTGTGGATATGATGACAGCATCTGCCTGTAGAAATACTAAAGATGAAGATGTCACTGATATCAGTGGTAAATTGTACGGATGAATCGCGTGGAAAACTTTCAGATGCGTTCTACCAAGGAAGTAAAAGACAATAAAATAAATTATATTTTAACTTCATTAACGAAAGAGATGTATTTATTGTAGATGTAATTACGAACTTCATAAAATAGGTACTAATAGGTAAATATTTATTTTTATGCTATAAACAAAATATTTGTACGGATATTAATACAACAATAGGCATGGCATTTTTATTAGCTGATAGTAATAATTCAAATTGCACAGTTTGTTAGAATGATTTTTTGTGTACACAAGCGCATGCTAATCGTTTTATTCATAGCAAACAGACAATGAATACTAAATCCAAACAATGTCCCATCAAAGTCCCTCCTGGCAAAAGAAGGATGTGTTGTGTGTCCGACATCCACAGAAGGCTACAGGATCTTACTGAGATGATATCATGGACAAATTCACTATGCGTAGATGAATGAAGAAGTTTTGAATGAAGAAGGAAAAAAACCAGCAGTGATTACAAATTATGCAGTGAGAGGTCATCAGATGTACATCTGAATGGTTCTTTAAATCAACGGAATTATTCTGAAGCGTATCTGGAAGTTGTGTTCAAGGATGTTGTAAATGCATTGCTTAATGGAGGCAATACTGAGTAATTCTTTCGTACAGTAAAAGAGTCACTGTTCGAAGTCTGGACAGTTTGTGTGAATAAAAGAAGTTATTTGGATATAATTTGAGCATTTTTCCAGAGACAGAAAAAATGCTTAAATTATATTGAGCCATTGTCGTAGAGATGGAAGACAATGTTCTAGTCGTTCTTTGTTTTCTATGAATTTACAAATTTGTAAATATATAATTCATTTCCTGAATTCATATAATGATTTCCAAAGACATGGCCAACAGCATATTTTTTTTTTTGTAGAATTCACGGGAAATTTCGAAAAAAAAAATATTATTCCTTAGTAATCTTCTCTGACACACATCTATCATACTGAGCTAAAACGATAGCTGACTGCAAGTAAATTTAGCATACCTAGAAGATGGAGTACATCAGTCCCTCGTCAAAAAGCTTCTTTGAATTAATAGCCTTGTTGAGATATTAGGTACTTTTATTTTTAGATATTAGGCACGCGCGTGCTGACCGCTACTTCAGGAAGGCATGCGAAGAAGGCGGGAGAAACACCTTATAGAGTGACATCAATATTTTTCTTTTAATTCCACTGTGATGGTAAATTAAATGCGGCTGAATTTTATGGCGCAATTCAAATCTAAAGTACTGTTTGGGTAGTGGCATAGATAACAAATTCTTTGTTTAGATTATTATTTTGCATATTTCTCTGCTATATCAATAAAACGCATATAGAAATAACAATAATTAATTTAAGCATGAGATTCCAAAACATCACGAATTTTCTTATTACTTTCTGTATTTGTTTAGTCTAACCTAAAACAAAAGAATGTTTTATGTTGATAATCTATTAAATTTTGAATTGGCATGGTATCCTTAATCTTAGTACTTGAACAATAATCCAATTTATCTCTATAAACAAGTCTATTTCGCCATCTCTTCATCAAAACAATTATTAAAAGTTAAAATTGTTTTATTTATTCACATGTAAAATTTCACTCTTGAAATTATTTCTTCTTTCTTATCAAAAATAGGATTGTCTGCAATCAAAGAAATTTAATCTATATTTTGCGTAATTGTTTTTCACAGAAAGCAGATGCAACATTTTTTTGGTCTTCCAGATAATGTTGGAAAAATAAACAATATGAACAGCTACGACACAGAATCGAATTCGATTTCGACATCACTTCCCTTCCGGCTTGAAACTTTTTAAATGTGTTTTCCTGTTTTCTCTATGACGAGAAAATAAAGTGCAACCAAAATAAGAATAAGTTAACACATATCGAGAGACACAATTTATTATTAGATTGGTAGTTAAATTTTTGATTAAATACTACATAGCACATCAGTGTATGCGAGATACTACTTTTTGATGGAATCAAGTTTTACTGAGGTTTATGCTTTTGATATAACTAATTGCTAGAGGCATTGTTAACACCATGTATGATGTAGTTTGGCAACAAAATTTCTTTTAAACTTTTAGACCTAAGAAGTGTCTTAAAGAGTATTCGCCGTGGCTGTATCACATCACAGAATTAAATGAAAAGACGAGCCACATGCGAATTTGAATTTTAAAATATTAAGTGTCTGTATTTATTTATAATAAATAATTGAGAGAAATGAGCAAACATTTGTTGTTGCTTGCAGTTTCATTGAAGCAAACACATTATAAAAGCGTTGTGTAATGGTGGTAATCGGAAAGGAAGTTGTATAGCTTGGTCAAAAAATAATTTTAGAGGACATGACTGCTTTCTTAAATGAATCGAAGATGGGCCTTGCAGTTTTAAAGGCCAATAAAGAATGTTCCAATAAATAATGTTTTATAAATAGCAATACTCGAAATTAAATCAAAATTGTGGCAATATCATGTTGAGATAAACAACTTAATCCATTTTAGAAAAAAAAAATGACTTCATTCTTTAAAAATTGTACAAAAGGAGAAAGTTATCTCACCTAGGTTTTTGTTTTATTAGAAAACCTTTAAATTTCATGATTTCAGGCAATATTAAATGCATTTCAGTTTATTTATTACTTCATTCTTAGCTGACAAGAAACTCCAAACTTGGTTTCGAAGCTCCAAATGAAATTAAATATGCAATGTAAAGAGAATTTATTTAAATTCATTTTCATTAGTTTCAACTATAAGGTATTTCTCCCACCTTCTTAACATGCCTTCGTGGTGTAATAGCCAGCACACTCGGCGCGTATTCGAGAGATCCAAGGTTCGAGTCCCGGCGAGGGCATTGCTCATTTCTTCAGCTTCCTGAATCGAAAATAACCTAATGCGTCTGCAGTGGCGTCCGAACTAAAAAAGGTGGTGAATGATGATTCTCCGCAACCTTTCCCTATATGCATCATGAAAAAGCAAAATCAGAGTACAAATTCTCATGAACTTCTTTAATACATACTCTTCTTCACAATCACATACTCTTGGCTCACTCACTCTTCGCTATCACATTTAACGAATTAGACGTAGACACTCTTTTACTGAAAAATAGGCTCAATGTTCTCGTTAAAGTATTATATTCATATTTCTTTGGTAATAAGACGCTTTGCATTACAAATCAAGCGCCATTTATTAAACTCTATTGTGAGGTAGGTTACATCACTGTCGTTAATAAATATTAAATTTAGTATTTTGTGGTACGTAGTACTAATATAAGGCTGCAAGGCTAGAAATCACAAGACTTTGGGCAAACTTGTTCTCTCACCTGCATAAAAACATAAACTTGATAATAAAATTTTAGTAATATTATGATACAATAATTTTAGTAACATTATAATAACTATACATATATATAGAGAGAAAGACAGAAAAAGAAATCTGCTTCTTGAAAAGAATAACATTTCGAAAAGATTTTTAGCATTTTTAATAAGGGTATTTCGTATCCTGCCAAAATGAAAGGTATAAAATTTTAAAAAATTGAAATAAAAAGTATTATTTGAAAGAAATTGCGATGCGTTAAAAATCCGCATAAATATACAGCTAAGTCTTGAAATATTATGTCTTTACCGTTTTAAATAATTGCAGAAGCCTTGCAATTATTTAATGATAATTAAATAATATCATAGTATTTTTTTTTCTTAGACGAATTAACTGTTCGAAATAGCTTTGCCATACTGAACAACTCATTTTAAATCCAACATTTTATGTTCTATATTTTTAACTTTCTGGGCCCAATTTTTAAATTACTATGTTTTCCATAATTGCCTGGTTTAAAATTGCTTCAGGTGTAAAATTGAAATCAGAAGTTACAAGATTAAATAGCAATTTCTTTTAATTTTATTATTTTATGTTTCTAATTTTTTTTTAAAGATTTCTTTTAAATATTTTCGAAACTTTAATGGTAATTTCTTTAAAACCGTGAGTTTTCAGATTGCGACTTTTTTCTGTATGTTTCAATTTTATTTAAATTGTAAACATTAGGTTTTAATAATTGATTACAACGAATGCTACTTTTATTAAAAAAGAAAGAAATATTTTACATTTTTGTTAATTTATATTTCAGCATAATATAGCCTAGTTCATAGCGTTTATTATCTTTGTGATTCTTTTTCAGATGAATATCATATTACTGTACCAATAAAATATCTTTTATTATTTATCTTCATTTTAAAAGGAAAATTTAAAATTTATCTTTAAAAAGGATTTCGATTTTTACTAATTTATATACCATTCGTTTGAGCTATTACATATTTTTAGAACACAAATACTGTAAATTACATTTCAAACCCACGCAAAATTTGTATTTTTTATACATTTCAAATGCTACCGCAGTTCTTAATGGTGGACTTTGAGATTAAATACTCTTAAAACTAGAAATGCATGAAGACTCCTCCAGAAAAAAAATTAAACTAATGCTAAAATAAATAAAGATTTAACAAAAAAATAACAAATAACCGAATATAAATAAATATTATTACAGCATTTTTAATGGAAGTAAGTTCTCTCTGTTATTTAATTTTTATTTGAAAGTGTTGTTTTAAAGTTGCGATGAAAACTTGTTTTCCTCAATTAATGGTAATGTTACGGGTTTGAGTGATTTGTTGATGAATTTTATTTTCACAGAACATTTCTGAAAGTGTCTGTCTGAAAACTCTGAAGCCAAATAGTACAAGAATTTATTCCAGTCAGAAGTAAGCCTTTAAATAAAAATCGAATAAGCTTAATCTAATTTTAAAATTTACTTTTAGAAACTGGAAACGAATTTAAACAAAGTTTGATGTGTACGGTATAGAACGTCGATACATAATTACTGTAACCGTTGTTCTCTCAAATTGCGTTTGACATTTTATGTCCTAAATGAAGGACTATGTAAATGATGTTATTCGTTTCGCATCGATCTTTCTTTGAAACTGCAATTTTCTTGTATTAATTGTTTAAAATTTATGTTCCATGCTCAACATTTTCAGAACAATTCGTTTAAGAAATAAGCATTTAGGCGAATGACGCACAGATTATTTGCGTTAAATTTGGGTTGAGTATAAATTTGAAAATTCAGTGGGGCAGTAATGCTTAGTAATAAGCCCTCAGTTCCATGCTTTCATTATTAGCGTCATTTCCGAATGTTATCTCGTTGCAAGATGAAATAAATTTATTACTGTTAGTTTTCAGGGATTTTTGTATAGTTTATAGTTTGGTTTACAGCGAGTCTGAAGGAAAAAAAAAGATAAATGCACAAGAGAAGATACTCAGCTTCACCGATATTTGCAACATTTTACAAAATGTGGAAATTTTTTCTTGCGTACTAAGCACACCGATCAAGAGAGCATTTCAAATCTCGAAAAAATAATACTTTCAGTTAAACCAAAATTTAAGGAAGAAACAAAGCAGTGTATGACATTTTTGTTAAAAACTCATTTTTGGTTTAGTATATTCAAGTTGAAAGTAATAAATGCTATTTATTTACATAATGCTACTTAACTGCTATTTGTATCATTTTCCAGTTTAATTTCTTTCCCATGTTCATCCGCTCCTTTTCTCATTCCAAACAATAATAGGTCAAAAATTCACTGTATTGAATATGAACTAATTATTGGGTTATTGGATTTCATAAATTTTAATTATATGCCAAAAGTTCTTATTATACCAACTAAAAAACTTATAAAAGGTTTTAAAAAATTCTATTATTTGAAAAAAAAATAAATGATTAAAAGGTATTCATTCTCAGTTCGAACAACAAACCACCATTCAAGTGGGAAATACCCGGAGTGCACTCTTTAAGCGGAAAAAATTATATGCTGAGATTTTCTGTGATGAACAGATCTAGATTTACATTATATCTAAGAGTTGGAGGTATCTCAAAAATTCCCGATTCCCAGAATATTAATATCAGATCTGAAATTTCAGGTCCTCGCCCTCCCAGTTCTTTCTTTAAATGATGCATCACTTAAGCATACTTATGCATAATCGTATTCTTTTACTTTTTAATTATTTATTCACTCATCATATGACTATTTTATTTTAAAGTAATTATTATATGTATGTACTGCTTTTGTAAACATATTTCTGTTTTAAAGGTTCCCATAAATAATAAAAAACAAAAGCTATACGTATATTATTCAAGGAAATATGATTGCACTGCTATTTCCAAAATATCGAAATTCTTTAATAAATATGGTGAGTAAAAGTATTTACAAACAAAGACAAGAAAAAAACATATTAAAATAATAACATATTTGTTTACTGATAAACAGCAAAGAAATGAAACGTACAATATTCATACTTGAGCAGTAAATAGTTCAAGTTAAAACTGCATTAGGTACGTTAAAATTTAACTTTTGAAATTGGGCATTCTGAGAGCAAGTCTTTTCAAACAGTAGCTTTCAGTCACCTCTTAAAAATAAATTTTTCAAGATTTTGAGTTCTAAAATATGGGCTACGTTTTCTTAAATTCATTTTAAGTTAGTTTATTAAACTTTAAATTTTAGGTAAAATGCACTTCAGCATCACACTATGTATACAAATATTTTATGTAACTGAAATCTTACCAAAACGTGGTCTCTTCAAATGATCAAATGTGTATCTCTTTCTTGGTGCATTCTTCAAAGGATTTCACAAATATTGAAAATTTATATATATAAATATATATATAAAGCAGTCTTGAATCGGGCTTCATTGATATATGATACAGAAAGACATATGAGCAAAAAATACAGGTAACAATCAGAAGAGTACGCAATATGCGCAGTAATTGTTCGTATGAAAAAATAATGAGATAAAAGTAGAACTGCTAAAAAATGCTTTAATTATTTTTTAAATTGTTTGCCAAAATTCTGTTTAAATACTGATAAATCTCTTTTGAAATTTCCAAAATAATATTATAATTAAAATATTATAATTTGTATGATTCGTTTTTTTTTTTACTTGGAAAGATACTATCCGAGTTATTAAAATGATTAATTTCTAAGCAGATAGCGGGTGAGATACTTTGAAATGGGTGCTTATATTAATATAATACATTTAATTATTATAATAAAATACACAAAACTAATACATTATTACTGCGCATATTATTTCTGCATTAAATTATAATAATGCTATATGAAACTATTATTAACTCATTATTAATTTAAATTATTGATGCATAAATTAACTTGCTATGATATTGCACTGATAGTGTACATTGAAAACAAAATTGTGAATTTTTTTTTATTAAATTTTAAAAAAATGTATAAAAGCTTGTCTTTTCTTTTCCTTCAACTTTCTAATTTTCTTACAGATATGTTCACTAAATTACAAAAAACTTTTTAAATACTTCGAAAAGGTAGGTAGCTAGGTAGGTAGGTAGGTAGGTTACGAAGGACGGGAACGCCGCCTGATGTCTAACAGAGGTAAACAAGCATAAAGATATTTATTGTTCTCAGTAAGTGGATTTCGTGTTGTTTCCATCATTATCGTTTCCAAAGTAAGGAGTTTGCCACCAGAGGGAAATATTTGCTGTAAGTCTCAAGCGAAGGATATGTAATGAAACAAATGCGTACAGCAATGGGCTCAATAAGAAGTATTTTTCTAAAAAAAGTGCATAAACTTACGGATGGAGTCTGGCTTAATTTACAACAAAATAACATCATAGCAAGATTTTTTTTTTCTCCTTTCCTTTCATCTAATAATTATTGCTATTCTTAACAATATTATTGCTGTCCTTAATATAATATCAGTATTCTAATAGAACATTGCTGTTTTTCTGTTTTAAATGTGTAAGGTTTATCCTAAGTTTATTAACAACTATTCAAAGTTTTCTGTCTTTCCTATCTTATTCTAATTTCAGCTTACAATTTCCTGCCAGAATGTAATTTCGGAAACGCAGTAAATGCAAATGAGTACTATTTAAGTCGATGTTTCACCGACTCCGAGGGAGAGAGTCTGATTCTGACCAGAGCACGTTTGCCTTTACTACTTTCTCTCTAAGCTACTACGCTCGGCCATACCTTACGCCCTTGCTTGGCTTCGCCGATTTAATTAATACTTAGGATCCAACCATTTACATTTCTGATATCTTCTGCTATACCTTTCAGATAGTTTGGTTAAGCTAGTTTAGTTTAATTTAAATTCATTATTATTTAAGTTCAAGCCCGAGGGGAGGCTTTGTGCAAAGTTCCAAGTAGAAACTGATTGTAAATATTCTGAAAAATAAAGGGTAGTGAATCCTTCTCAAGTCTTACGCGTTTTGTTCACGCACTTAAACGATTATTCGCTTGTTAGTGTTCGTGATGTTCTAAGAATTAAATAAGAATTAAATAAGTAAAACCCCACAAATATACTGCTTAATGCTCTATATCCAGAATTCCTGGCGGATTAATTCTTAAACTAGTATGTAATCGAAATTGTTAGCTTAAAATTCTTTTTGCCGTTAAACTAAAATAAACGTGAGAAGATTGCAATTTTTAACCCAAAGGGACGGTATCCCAAAAGTCTATTATTCTCAAAACAGCATTTTGTGGCGTTTCACTATAAGCAATTAATCACTTTAAATTGTTTCCACCAAATATTAGAGCCCTGTATTATATTTAAAGAAATTAAATAATGAAGAATCTGCATGAATGTATGTATGCTTCTCGCATTGTGAAGAAACAACGGTATCTAAAGACGTCAAATTTTGAATAACGTAGTAACCACTCGAATATGGGCATCTGGGAGCCCAAATTTTGTTTTATTATCTAGTTCGTATTTTGTAAAACTTTAACGAAATTTTGATTAACAAACTCAACAATTTCAAAGCGAGCAATGGCAGCATTATACTATACGGGGGGGGGGTTCTTTTTATCTACAGCGCGCTAGACTGTGTATCGGAAATTTTAAATATGTGCTGTTTTTAAATACTTTGTGATATTGCCGTTGAATTTAATTTTATGTGGTTTAAGTGCAAAGAACATGATATTTTATAAATAAAGGTAACACACCAAACGGTAAAAAAGGAACCGTTTGGGAGTAATATAAAATCTGAAAGCTTTCATAATTTTTTTAAAAATTTATTTCCTTGAATTTCATTAGAGATATAATTCTCATTCAGTTAATTCAGTTTTCACTCCACGGCAAAGCAAAAATACATAAAAACTCATCGTAAAATACAGAAAAATATAAAACACCAAATACAGATAAAAACAGTAAAAAATAAAAAATAAATAAATAAATA
>KK112050.1:123740-176683 GCA_000611955.2 Stegodyphus mimosarum | reverse complement strand
ATAAATAAAAAATTAATTATAATTAAAATTAGAGTTTCTGCCCAAAGACAAGCAATTCGGTCAGCGGGCAGGAAGGCAGATCTTTCCCTGCATAAAACTGAAAGTTTACATTTGATCCCATTCGGCAAAAATGCTTTAAAGCTGATGCACAAAATAGTGACTTAATTCACTATTCTACTAAGAGTTTCAATTCTAAACAAATGGTCGCCTCTTTAGGCTTAATAGCGCCACTTAAACTTTTAAATTGTTCATAATTTTGAAACTATTGCATGCAGATTAATTAAAGGCATGAAAACTAACCGGAATATAAGATTAACATAATCATTCAATTTTAAACCAAAAAATGCACAATTTACCAACATATAAGAATACGAGCACTGAGCTCACCGAGCAGATTGCCAATACATATACATATTTATATACGAAGAAGAGGGATGTGCACAACAGCATGTTATAACAGTCCCATATACAAAATTTCAACATTCTACGGCTACTGGTTTTTTGCGTTATGAGAGATGCATACTTACGTACGTACTAACGGACGCCACGAAAAATTCTCTTCCGAATCCATTTTAAATCCATTTCACAATCCGTTTTGGAAAACAAAAGTCCTTTATTTTGTCCGTACGTACAGATATCACCCAAAAAATATCGTTCAAATGGATTCGAGAGAGGTCAAAATGGATATTTTCTTTAGAATACGATAACCGAAGTTTTTCGCACATACAATACGTCCTTTACTTCGTGCAAAGAAGTAAAAACGATAATGCTTAATGCAAGAACTCAAAATAGAAAGTTTATAAAGTGGATTTAACTAAAAGACTAATATTTGTTAGATACAGGGCTCTAATATTTGGTGGCAACAATTTAAAAAATGAAACGACATTTATAGTGAATCAAAGCAAAATGTCAAAACAAAATTAATAGTCCTGCTGGGAGAATTGCGCCTTTGGACTAAAAATGTACGCCAACTTTATTCTCAGGTAATGAAAGCTCGTTTAGGAATACAATTAATACTAATGGTAATTGCACACGATACAAAAATTATTAAATACTAAAACCTGTATGTAATTTACACCAGAGTTACACACTTAAATTATGTCGTTAATATGAAAGTATCTCATACCCTTCTTTTTTAACAGGTCACTTTTCTGTTACTTTGTTTGCTGTGCTACCCATTTTATGTCCGAATCAGCATTTTCAAACGTATTAATTTTAGCTTCAGCAAAATTTAATCTTTCATGTCATTTTGACGGGGAAAAAAATTTCTTTTCCCACTATGTTTGGAATCAGTTTCTTTGAATTTTTCATAAAGGCTGAAATTTCAGGAACTAGTTGAAGGTGAACAGGGTCAGCACCAAGGCCGGTACGAGCGCACCGGTTTATGCATTAGATAACTGAGGTATTTCATAAAGGACAACAAAGGGAGAATTCAGAGGTGCAGCTAAAATTAAAATTTCAGATATGAACCACACATGGCAGTGATCATAACATTTTATTTGCTACACTCATTTTAAATTTATAAAACTTTAGATGCTTATGAAATTCAGATATGTTTGCATTTGAATCTAAATTTTTAGGTTTTGTTGTATTAAAAAGCGATAGAGTCTCAAATTTTAGCTGAAATATGAAGCAGATTTTGGAATCTTTAATTTGTTTAATATAAATTATTATAATAAAATGTAAATAATGCTAGAAGTGTACAGATCTCTTTTCTGTATCTAATATTCAAATTTCGTTAATGAAAAATATATTAAAACGAATCCAGATATTTTTCTAGTGCTTTGTAGTGAATTAGGATTTTCTTGTAAAGAACAAATGTAAGTTATTTTCTGATTTATATGCAGAAATTCTGGGGGAAAATGGAAAAGTCATAAATGAGTACTTTTTATGAAAATCTCTTAAGCACATAACTGAAAATAACACATTTTATGAAAGCCTTATAAGTGCATATTTTTTAGATTTTGTTGAAAAGTTATTTTATAATAAATTTAATAATTTATTTTTTGTATTGTTAAATATATGGTTATATTAACATAATAACTACACAGTTTTGTTAATATAATAAGTTATATTATTAAATGTAATAAATTAGGACTGAAGTGAAAAGTCGTTGTTAGACGATACGTAAAGGATTGCACTTGTACTGAGAACATAGTACATGGTAATATCAATTAAATAGTTTTAATTTGTATGAGATGTTTCAAGTTTACAATATAAATAGCGTATGCAGACAGAAAAAGTTTTAATTAATGACACTCTAAGGAACTGTAGGCATTCCGCCTATGTATCTTTAGGTATAGAAGTTAGCATATTGCTCTAGTAAATTAAAAGGTTTCGGTTCAGTTACTATCTTACACACTCTCTTACCTTACCTAATCTTAGAAGAGATTTTCAGTAAACATTAAAAACTGTAGTGTTATTAAGAACTTAATAGAAATGTATCGGCGTACAATCCCGTACACTTTTTGGAATACTGCGGAAAATTTTTATAAGCGTTCCGTGTATAAAAGAAACTTTTTTTATATTTAAAGTTTATTAAAAAATGTTTAAAAGAAACAATGAATAAAAATAAATTATTGTGGCTTATCAAGGTCTTTGAAAATTACATTGTTCAAAAATAAAATTTTGAAGCGTTATTAACCAGATTTACGAATGAAAAGCTAGCGAGAGTCATTTTAATTCTAATGTTAATGTACATAGATAAGAAATATTAGGTATTCTTCATTACCTATCCAGTACGCACACCTATGAACGAATTTTAAAATTTATTATTTTGTGAAAATAAGGAACCATTTAAATTCGTAAAATGACACATTTGTGTCATCTTATTCGATAATTCAGTGTTTTGTTCCATTATGTATATAACATTTTGACATTGAAATAAAATAATTTTTAATTAAAAAATATTTTCTGAAACATTACTCGAACTTAGTTATCGAAGCGACAAAGAAGAATGCATCTTTAAAAATGGTATGTACAACTGCAACGAACCTGTATTTGACCCATCATTCAAGAGACATGTAGCTAGGCAAACTTTAAAAAAAACTTCTAAAATTTTAGGTATTATTTTATTCATATATTTAATATATAAACCTTTTTATTCATGTTTAATACGAAAATGACAACAAATGCCTTTTTAATGTAATTTTAAAATACATAATAAAGATTTCCTGTTGTTTAAAATAAAAGTCTATTTAGAAGTGAATTTCGAGTGTTTCAGAAACATTCAATTTTCAGTTTAGGCCTATGTTATCGCGCTGGATCACCTTAACGAATTATTTTTCCAGTTAATTTAAAGCAACGCACTTTGACTTTCAGTCATTCAGAAAGATATATTTTGAATGGTTCAAACAGTAGGCTGCTTATCGAACACATTTTCATTCGGTTTTTCAATATTGATATTTAAAATATTGATTATAAAATCATTAAACATATTTTCCTTCATTGTATTAATATCGTTTATTAGACAGTAACGGTGTTTTAGCTCAGCGAATTGTTTTCCCGGTAAATTTAAAGCAAAGCAACTCATTTTCATGTTCAATCTTTCAGAAAGCTATCCTTTTCATTTTCAATGGCTCAATCAGTAGGATAGTCGTTAAATGCTTTTCATTCAATTTATGCATAACAAAATGCAGTGAAGAGAGTTCATCGTTGTGTTGTGAAATTTGTATTTCTCTTTTACGGAGCATTCTCGTAGAAAGCTGAAAACAGTTTACGATTTGGTTCATTTGAAATCTTATTTCCTTCATCGCATCAGGAAAATTACATTTCTTGTACCAGAGGTAACGAACCGAATGGATGAGGCAATTCTTTTTCCTTTCTTTTTTTCTTCACTTCCATTTATTAGAAAGTTTCTCGTACGAAGTATATATGTTACATCATTTTTTAAGTCTCATTTTTATCTTAAATATCATGAGTCAAAACACAAAAGTTAGGATGTAAACCTATTATATTTAATTGAACACTATGACAGAAGACTCAGTTTTCTCTGTTCAGGATAGATACATCTTCATTGGCTCCCAATGAAGACACTTTCAAGTAATTCTTTATTAATAAAGGCATGATGATTAAGGAGAAAATTTTTTCCAGTAGAATATCTTAAATTCCAGTTACTTCTCTCCACATATTTGATTCAGTAAGAAGAGAATAACAATTTGTTTTTAAACGCAAAATTATCTTTTTTTCAGGCCAAAGAGAAATTTGCCCAGGAGGACTATTAATTTCGTTTTGGTATTTTACATTGATTCACTAAAAGCGTTGTTTCACTTTTCAAAGTGTTGCCACCAAATATTAGAGCCCTGTAATATATTTAAAGAAATTAAATAATGAAGAATCTGCATAAATGTATGTATGTTTCTCCCATAGCGATAAAACAACGGTACCTAGAGTCATCCACTTTTGAATCGTGAACGTTTCCGCTCGAATATGGGCATTAGCAAGCTCAAGGATTTCAAAGAGAGCAATGGCAACGTTGTATAGAAAAAAAATTTTTATCTCCAGCGCGTGAGACTGTATATCGGAAATTCTAAAGATACGCTCTTTTTAAAATTATTTTGCTATATTGCTCTTAAACTGAATTTTAAGGTTTAAGTGCGAAGAACATGATATTTAATAAATATAGGTAATACAAAAAATGTTAAAAAAACGCCCCTTTGAACATAATTTTAAATTTGAAACATTTCAGATTTTTTTTTCAGCTCTTACTTTGATTTTTTTTAAACTGGAAATTATTTTGACAATTATAAAAAGATATACCTACACTACAGCAAGTTTCAAATTTACTAATTCAAAGTTCTTTTTCAGTGTAAGTAAAAGTTTGTGATAATGAAAAACGGATAGGGTATAATCTAAAAATGCTGAAAAAATAGGGCAATTTTATTTAGCTAAGATTACTTAAAATTCCTCTAACTCCTGGATGGATGAAATGAATCTCTCTGTTAAAGTTTCGAAATAATTAAAAACTTAGAGTTAATTTCATTGCTTGTTAGAAAAACAAAAGTACTTATACCTGACTAGAAACGTTTTGTCAGCGATGAAGTAATAGCATCCAGCGCTGCTGAAATGATTTCTGATATCCAAGGCCAAAAAAAAAAGAAAAGAAAAGAAACAAATAGCCGTGGATGAAGAAAGAAGATATACAAATAACATCACAGAATTTTATCAAATGAAGATAGTATTAGTACAATAGCTCAAGAAGAGATATTAGATAACAGTAAAGAGAATTTCTATTCCGTTTTAATCGATTATGGCAAAAAACATAGGGGTTATCTGCCTAAAAGTGGGATCATTTCAGAGAGGAAACACGAAAAAGACCGCGAAAACCCCATACTAATAGCCCGCTCACCGAGAGGAAAGAAGAAGGGGAATTCGCACAGCATGGCTATGTCATCCTTGAAATTTTTGAGATTTAGTAGAATTTGTAACTGAACTTATAATTTTCAACATATATAGGGAGAATTTAATAAGGTAACTTTGCGACAGATTTTTTTTGTATTGTCTGAAAAAGTTCGGTATAGTTTTCAAGTCAGTTGAAAATGAGAAAAGTAATCTAATGGAAATATTAAAAAAATCTATACACATTTTAACGTTAAATCATATTTTAAAATGTGCGCAATACGCTATTCATTTAAAACCTCTGAAACATTCTTTGTTGATTCAAGTTTAGGGCTCTTTCAAATGACATTTTTGCTCCATTTTTCACATGCATACAATATATATTCCTATAGCATGGATAATCAATGATTCAATTTATGCACAGATCAATTACATAAACTTTTCCCTGATGACGTAAACTGATAACAATATATTATAAGACATATGTGGTATAAGCACAAGCAGATGTTAAGCAAGCAGACAGTTTTTGTTGCTTACAGATAGTTAGATATCGAGAAATATAATACCAGTAATGCGAAAGTACTTCTTCATCATTTTCTTAGGAGGATATCCTTTACTTTATTTTATTTTCTAAAGTGAATTTATATTAATACATATATAACACAAAAACTGGGGATAGATCAACTGCAAGATTTTTCTCTCAACTATGAACTAGTAATAATTTATATTTTTTTTAAATTAAATGCTGTACCAGTTTATTGATAACGCTGTAAATCCGCTTCGCTAGCCCAGCATGCTTGAGGGTCAAAGATATTCATATTCTTCATTATTCAAAATTACTTCCGCTTATAAGTATAAATTTCCTAAGAAAAAGAGTTAGAACTCTAACATAAATAAACATTGCAGTGTGTAAAACAATATAAAATTGGATTTTTGAAAAACGATTTGACTTCGGAGTAGTATATTGCTCATCGAAGCAGAGATACACTTTTATTCATGACAAAAGAGAGAAAAATAATTTCTCGATATTTTGTCGTTCCGCATTCCATCTTCAATGACTACATTTCAAAAATTTTAAAACGTTTTACTTAATTCATAAAAAAAGGGAGTCAAATGTGACTTAAACCAGTTTTATAGTAAATAACCTCAAATTTAGGAGTCCGTCCTTGTCGCCTGTGTGTCGTGTTCAGTGTTGCGGAAACAGAAAGAAGTTACGGAGAAAAAAAAAAAATTAAAAGAACAGATTTGGGTCTTTTAGCTGTTATCGGTAAGGCAGCCATAATTACAGGATGACTCCAGTGGAAAGTAATTTATTTTTCTTTTCTTCTAAAAGAAACAGAAGTTTTTGTATCGAACTTCTTATTCATTTTGTTTTGTTTCTCACTAGCCATTTTGATCTCGTGAATTGAAAGCAGTCCGTTGAAGATCTGGACACTAAAATGGTAATAACACTTCTCGTTTTTTAATCCTTTTACTTAATTATACCTATTTTTTATTTTCTTATGATAGTGTTTCAGTAATATTCAAAAATGGTAACAGGAAACGAATGTTGATTTAAACTCCTGTAATTTGAATTTGATAGAATAACCTGCGCAGTAAAGCACGTAAGTTACTATTAAGGCGGATAGATGGCGTTAGTTGTGCATGATCTGCGATACAGAAGCGTTGCTGTAGAAACATGCGAAAACAGAATGAATGTATTTTTTTTTTTTTTTTTCCTTTTCCTTCATATGAATTCTTTTGGGAGAAATGCATTTTCTTTTGACATGATTTATTACTGTCATGAAGACAAAAGGCCTTGGAACTTCTAGTCAAATGATGAATTAGTCGGAAAATTTTCGTTTTATTCAAAACGCCACGGAAAGCGGCATTGCAGAATGGAAATTGTTTCTCTAAGAATTTCAGGCCGCTGTCTAATAACTTGGTATGATGTTGTCTCGGTAATTAGACTTTATACACATAATGAAAAAATCTAAAGTTATGTTCAGTGATTTCGTTATAGCATAACTTAAAATGCAGCATATAATTTATGCCAAGAATTATTATGATGCTCCCCCATATCCCATTATAATGTCATTCAAAAAACAATATTTTCCATATGCGCACAATTTAGTCTTTAAAAAATACATTAAGGTAATTTATTTGTTATTTTTTAACTTTTACAGTGAAAGAAAACGTATTTATTTAGTTTGGTATTTAGAATATTTAATTGTCTTGCTTGGAGAAAGATGGGCAAAATAGCCCTTGTGAGTTTTGCCATATTCGATTAAAAAAACTTTTACGTATTTACATATTTACAGAATTCTGACTGCTAAAAGTGCGCAAAGCGTAGAGCAACAGCTTAGAGCATTTCTTCTCATATTTCTCTGAATAAATTGTTCTAATCTCTTGTTTTATATGTTGGAAATAGCAATCCACATTTTTTTTTTCGTAAACGATTACGGAAAGAAATATCTATTGTATTGGAAATTTTTACGTATTAGTTATAAGTTTTTATGCAAAAATGGGGACGAATTGTACATGAAGGAGAACAGCTTGATATAAACAAAGCGCTACCTATTTAATAAGGGGAAAAAATAATGTTATGGGAAATTAATTAGAGTGTTAAAAGAAAGGCTCAAGGTATTTCAGATTATTGTAAGCGTAACATCATGAGTGAAAATCATTATTTTCAAAAGCATTGAAGCTGATGTGCATCTGCTGCATTTACTAAAAACGTGAACGTTTTCTCGTGCTTACGTTCAATTGTACGATGTAAAATATGTATCGCCATGTCTTGGCTTACGTTTAACTATTTTTAGATATCTGATTTCAAAATTAAGTATTCAGCTTTTCAAATATGCATAAAATTGGAATTAATTATTTTAATATTGTTTCCTCTACTATTTTTCATTTTATATAATTTTACAATTTTCTACTATCCCATGCTGGAATAACGTTCAAAACCAATAATCAATTTTCTCTTAAGTGCATTAGTCTAGGATCTTATAAATTACAAACTATGTTTGACAGCACACGTGTAATACCTAAACCCAATATACTCTAATAACATTAAAACATGGGAGTACGGAAATAATAATAAAATTTTTATTACTGTTATAAAATGTGCATGAAAAATTCAAGGATATCATGCCTTTGAATAAGCTTAAATCTGAGCAGCTAATTTTAAGCAAAACAGCAAAAAAGCTGTCTAAAAAATAATTAAATTTAAATCGGTTTTAAATGAGATTATTTCAGCAGCTTAAAACATTACGCATATTCTCCGTTTTTAAATAAAATTATATCTATCGGTTTATGAAATTTTCAAATATTGAAAAAAATAGTGTAAAATTCATTGCAAATTACTAAACTATATAGCAGAAAATTAATAACACAATTAAAGAGATTGAAACACTAAAAATCAGTTTAATTGAAATTGTATTATTTATTGAAGCTAAATATCTTTTACGCACTTTAAAACAGAAAACCGCAATTTATTTCTTTAAAGTGCACTGAAGTTGCATTATTAAAATGCGCTTTAAATAGAAAAACGCAGATGTCTAAACTAATAGAATCAACAATATATTGCTGATTCTAATAGTTCGAACACTTGCGTTTTTTATCAACATACCAATGATTAAAAGTTTTAGAATTAGCTTTTGCATTGACTATTAAGAAAAAAAAAGTTTTCTGAAAGTGTTCAGTTCTATCATTAATATTTAATTTTTGTTGTTTTAAACAAAAAATTCTAACATTTTCCTAAACAGGTAAACATTTTAAATACTGGATAAATGAAAAACTTTTGAATTAAAAACAAATCTATATTTTTAGGAAAGAATAAATTTTAATTTTATACACAAACAAACAAAAAAAAAAAGATTATAATGAGTCAAATGTGATAGAAAAATTATACCAGACCTCTTAAAATTCGTAAGTAATATTAGTAGGCCGTAGTAGAAACTACAATGAGCAATAAAAGCTGCGTTTAAGTTAAATATATTTAAAATCTTTAAAATACCAATTAACACCTAATTGAAATACGAAATAAAAGCATTTTTGGGAGAGCCCCAAAATAATTACAGAAGCAAATTAAATACTTCAGCAACTAGAAGGATGTCTTTAAAAAGCACAGTCCCAATTTATGCAAGAAGGTATTAGCTCAGTATAGTAAGACGCACACAACAATGTTCTTAGAAAAGTGCGCTTTCCGGCTTGTAGATGTAGAATAAGAAACATTTAATATCAGATTTTTCTGTTGCCCAACACAGGCCACTTAATATTAAGAAGCCTGACAGTAAAAAAAAATGTGGAGGATTTATTAACTAAAAATTGTAATTTCTGAATGAGCTTTTATTTATAGCTACTAACCGTAATGTTTTAAGCAGTTTAATTACGCAGAAAAAAACATAATAGCATTCAGACATATCAGAAATGTAGATTATGCGCTACGTAAATACTTTTCATAATTTAACTTAGTTTCTTTTGCATTTTACTCATCATACATTCATGCTGAAAACTGAATAGAAAAGTATTAAACATTTACAAATAATGATGGCCTTTAAACAACGCCGGATATAAAGCCGCTTATCACTCTCTGCAATCACTTCCTATCTAATAACCAAGATTTTACGCTGTAGTTTTTTGATTTGGTTCTCTGAAACTACGACAAAGCACACTAGGGCTATCTGCCTAAGGGAAGGGATGTCTTCGTTGAGGACTTTTTAAGGGAAATTGTCTTGTACACGAGTCACACAGGGTGAAAACAACGAAAACGCCCATACAGCCAGCCCGTTTGCCTGAATTCGAACACAGGTCGGAACTAGCAGTGTTTTTAAAGCTGGCCGCTGGTGAGCTTAGATTCTACGCTGACCTGAAGCCTAAAGATAATGCAAACTGACTTAAACACATGTACGATATTAGGTATTAAAATTTGTATTTTTACAATAATAATTCATAAAGATTCATATTCTAAAAAATCACGAAGAACATGTTCTTAAGAACATAAATTAGAGAAACAAATTTGTGGTACTATAGTCTACTTATTTAACCTAAGTTTTACGGTTGCCTGCTTACGCATCGATCCATTTTATGTTATGAGAGACAGAAAACAGTGTACATATTAAAAGATTAATGGCACTAGACAGCAAAATCAAAAAGTTTTTTTAATAGGTTTGAATACAGTTAATAAAACAGAGCAGAATTTCTATTTATTAATTCTAAAGTCAAGGTATATCTAACTTTCCTCAAATTTGTGGCCATTTCTACGCAATTTGTTTGTCTGTGAGTTCTGAAACTGTCGAAAATTACTAGTTTTAGTACTTATATATATTTAAAAAATTCCCTACATAATTTAAGTTCCGCGCCATTCAAATATCCACATAAATAAATTTTGCAAATTAAAGAAATAAAGAATAAATTTACAGAAGAATTTTCAAGAGGCAGTGAGTAAGAATTTTTCGCTGTTTATGCAACGCTTTGATGTTAAAGTGTGAGTTTAGTGTTCTTCTTTCTTTCCATACTCTATATAGTTGGTATATTGGTTTTTCGTTTAATCTCGGAAATTCCATTAAAGCATTAGAATCCTTTAATTGCATGCGCATAAGAAAGACAGAAAGAGGAAAAACTATGTTCTGTACATGCCACTTTGCTCTACAATATTTATTGCTCGAAAAACATCTTGCTTTGGTTAATAGAACTCCACAGTATTTATGCATATTACACGAATATCACGCTATGAAAAGTATTCTGTATTTTCCTCGATTTCGGATAATCGCGGAAAGTTTAGAATCTCACATCACAAAAGAAGACCATCAGATCGACTATGCAAGCGCATAAACTGAAGGAAAAGTCATTGGATGTCAGCACCTTTCACATATGAGTCCACATATTGCTTACAGAGACTCCGAATGTCGTTTGACATCGAATGCACAAAGCATTTGCAATATCCCAATAATACTACTAAAGAAAGCTAGTGTGGATGTTCCGTCTGCACTTGAGGAGTCAGTTCTTTATTTAGATGCAGAGATGTCTAGGTACTAGTAAGAAAAAAAAAAAAAAACTCTTGGCTAGATCTGATTAGTAGGACTAATCTAAAATTCTCAAAATAACGTGTGATATAAATTCCGTGAGAGGAGCATTAATAAGATAAATTTTGCTCTAATAAGATAAATTTTGTTCTAATGAGATAAATTTTGTTCTAATAAGATAAACTTTGTCTAACTTTATCACATTTATTTAATTAAGTTCCAATAAAGCAACAAAATTCTTCAAGAGCAGGCCATAGAGCCCATGATTATATTTCTTGAAAAGCTCTATTAAATTTACAGAGCAGGCTTTGGATGTTCTGTGGAAATATGGTATTTTCCCAAAATCAATATAACAAAGCAATTTACAGTTGCTTCAAAAAATCTTTATCTGGAAACCACATGACGTCTTTAAACGGCCTATTAAATTGTAAACATTGTTTTGCTGCACTTTGATTACACTTAGTTCCTCAAATTATTTAAACTTACTTAACCGATCTTTCAGGTTAAGCTGAAAATTGCATCAAAAACCGCAAATTTTGAAATTAAACATCCAGCTCAATTTTTGTGGTAAGGGAGTCAAATTTCACATAATTTTATTTTTTTCATTAAGAGTATAAAACTTTCCCAAATATAAGTATAGGAATCGGGAGACCGCATTCAAACCGCACTCAAAGTTAGATTTCGTTGTTTGTCCAAAATGAATTTTTACTTCCTTGTACGAAATGAAGGAAGTATTGTAAACATGAAAAATCCTGGGTATCCTATTTCAACGGAAATATACATTTTGACCGCTATGGAATGCAATTTAACGATGTTTTTGCCTGACATCTGTATGTAAGGACAGAATAAACGTTTCTGTTTCCTTAAACGAATTATAAAACTGATTTAAAATGGGTTCTGAAGAGATTTTTTCGTGGCATCTGTACGTACGTATGTATGTATGTATCTCACATAACTCAAAAACGAGTAACCTCAGAACGTTGAAATTTTGTATATGGGACTGCTATAACATGTAGTTGTGTACCTCCCTTTTTGGCTGCAATCGGATGCACCAAAAGTATATATATACCCACTCTGTTATATCGGCTCCGTGAGCTAAGTTTCTTTTTTTTATTCTTATATGTTGGTAAATTGCGCATTTTTTGCTTTAAAAGTCGTTAATTATGCTGTTCCTATCTTCCTGTTGAGGTTTTTTATGCTTTAGTTAATCTGCATTCAATAGCTGTAGAATTGTCAATAATTTAAAAGTTGCTTCTAAGTGCTACTAAGCCTAATTTTTCTTACCATAGCAGCCATATTTGTTTACATTTGAAACTTAGCAGAATATTGAAAGTCGTTTGCACCTTCAGTGCCTTTTTGCCGAGTGGGACCAAAAGGAAACTTTTAGTTTTGTGCACCGAAAAAAAATCTGCCTTCTTGCCTGCAGGCCGAATTGCTTGTTATTTTGCAGGAACTCTAATTTTAATTATAATTTTTAAAAAATTCTGTATTTAGTGTTTTATGTTTTGCTATATCTTTAAATTTTTAATGACGATATTCTGTGCTTTTATTATTTTTGCTTTGCCGCGAAGTGAGAATTTAATTAATTGAATGAGAACTACATATCTAATGAAATTTGAGGAACTAAGTGTTTCGTATTAGCAACAAATATTGTCACTAGTCTGTTGTCTGTTTCTGACAGAGGAGAATGTTTACGAGTAGCGCATACGCATTAGCTAAGCGGTGCTGAATCGTCTGTGAAGAACTGTTTATTTTTGATTTGTTTAATTTCTTTTATACATTGCTTAGATTTAGTATAGTATTTGAATAAAACCTGTGGCAACGATTAGATAATTCTTCAGATGATATAATTTTTGTGCATTCTGAGTTACAAAATGAATGAGATGTAACGCTGTTGATTGAACCTAACGCCAGAGTGTCGCTATGGCAAATAAATATAGTGAATTTTAAAGAGTGCATTTATTCTATTGTGGTTTTTGCGCTATCGACGAAGTAGATTTAAATCAATTCAATAAGCTTAAATGAAATGCAGAAAAAAGCAAAATGCTTATAATTTAATATTCCGTACAAGAAAGTTATGTGGTATAACTTTGGATTTTGGTACACATTGGACTTTTTTTTTATTTAACTTTACCAATGCATAAGTATTTTTATCATTTAAAACACTTCTGTAATTCGAAGTATATAACTACGACCAACAATTGCGGAAATAAAGGCCGAATGAAAACATATATAAAGTACAGAAACATATATACAGTTAGTATAAAAACATATATACAGTTAGTACTGCCAATTGTAATAAAAAAAGGAGGGGCACAACTTATATAAAATTTCAATGTTATACGGCTAATTGTTTCCTAGTTATGCGAGGTACGAAAAAATTCCTTTTAAATTAATTCTGGAGAAAAGAGTTCTTTATTCTGTCCATCCGTAGAGACGTCACAAAAAAAAGTCGTCGAAATGGATTCGGGGAAGGTAAAAATTGATATTTCAGTTGAATATGATACACGAAATTTTTCACGATTGCAATACTTCCTTTACTTCGTACAAGAAAATAAAAAACAATCCTCTGCCCTTTATGAAATAAATCAGCAGAGGAAAAATAGCATGGAGCATTGTTCTCGAGGCTATTTTGTTGATACGGATGATCACATCATTAAAATATCTCGTCTTTTATATGCTGTTACCTGATTTTAGACAAATTTCTCTCTGTACAGATTTCATGACAAATTTTTAACGTGTAAAATAATTTCATACATTTAGCATTTTGAAACTGACAATTAAGCTGATAAGTTACGCTTCATTAAATTCTATGCTTCCAATTCTGATTACTTACCAATTCGTTTTTCTTCTGATTTTTACTCCAGTGTAGAAAACTAGCAAATTTACGCAACTAATACGGATTTCCGACAGTCGAAGCATTCATAGTTAATGAAACGAATCCAACTGGTTCCGATGTATCACATTAGACATCTGATCTAAAGATCTTCAAATACGGATTCCCAGTGAAACCCGCAGATGTTTTTAAAGGAACTTTAAATAAAACTTCTTGCATAGCATTTTTTTTTCAGATTATAGTTATTTGCAGAAAAGCTTACTAGCAATATAATGCTAAATTTGTAATTTTATTAGTAGTTTCGAAATTAAATCCATTTTTTTTGTTTTAAAACCGAATTTAAATTTTATTTTCTAGGAAATTACTATTTTAAAGCGTAATCGTTTTAGATTTAACTTCAAATACATTTCTTCAGAATTTGATTTTGTTTAAATTTTATTTTGACATGCAAAACTAAATTATGATATGCAAAAATCACAAAGAATATGTAAAATCACGAACTTATGTAAAACACGCTGAATTTCAATGTATTTTTAATAAGTTTTTGATGAAACATTTCATTATTTAAAACTTTTATTCATACATCAGAAACATTCTCTAATCAGTTTTGAAAATATATATATATATCTAAAGTTCACTATATCCTTCTGTTTTGAACGAACAGTAAAAAGAAATCATTCAAGTGTTCTTAAGAACTTACTTAGAGAGATTTCATGACTATTATTATTATTATCAGAGCCGGAACAAGAATGAGGCCAGTGAAGCACTTACCTGAGGTGAAGGGCACCAAATTAGATGGGAAAGTTTAGATATACATTTAAAAATAAATTATGATTGTTAATGCCTCAAGTTTGAAACGTATCAAGAAGCGGTGTTTTATTACATCATACTTAAAATAATAAAAAGAGAATGACATTCTTGAGCTCTTGCGCATTCGCATGCTTGTACTTAATCAGTTAACCAAAACAAATTTTACAATTTACAACAATTAAATTTTACAACAATTTAATTAGTTATTAATAATTTAATTATAAAATGTTATAGAAAATTCCTTGTCATGTATTTTGTATAATCAATTCAGTATATTGACTTAAGCTTTTATTAAAAAAGGCGAGGAGAAAATATGCGCTTACCGTGGATGCACTGGGCTGATGAATATTCATGTTTACAAAGTGTTGTGTTGCCACACCTTTTTTTATTTTCTCTGTACTCCATATTTGGGATGTAAATTGATGAAGATATCCGGATTTTGCTTTGGATATCCTCATCTGTAAAAACTGTTACTGCCTGGACTTGCGGAAAGGGTTCCAAATTTTAAGTTAATTTTTTTTTTAGCCCAAAGGAGCAATTAGTCCAGAAGGACTATTAATTTCGTTTTGGCATTTTGTCTCGGTTTTTTTTAAATGTCGGTTCACTTTTCAAATTGTTGCCATCAAATATTAGAGCCCTTCATTATATTTAAGAAAATTAAAATATGAAGAATCTGCATGAATTTTTATGCATCTTTCTCGCACCGTAAAAAAACAACGGAACCTAGATACATGAACTTTTAAATAATATACTCCTCAATTCGAATATAGGCATCTGGAAGCCCAACTTTGGAATTTGTTATATGATCTGTTTCATATTTTGTCAAACGTTAAAGAATTTTTGATTAACAAACTCAAATATTTCGAAGGAAGCAGTGGCAACACTGTACGAAAAAAAAATATCTTCATCACGCGAGACTGTGTATCGAAACTTCTAAAGCTATGCTGTTTTACATATTTTGCGATATTGCTGTTGAATTGAATTTTATGGTTGCGAAATGCTAAGAACATTGTATTTAATAAGTAAGTATAACACAAAAACATTAAAAAATGCCCCTTTGGACGTAATATAAAGTCTGAAACTTTAGAATTTTTTTTTTCTTCTGTCATGTTTATTTATAAAGTTTATATGAACAGTTAACAAAAAAGTACTAACTCAGTACTTGGAAACACTAAAAAATAGCAAAGTATTTAGTTTAAATTATTCTTTGTTTTAAGACCGAGGACAGCAACGATTTGCAAAGCAATTTAAAACGGAATCCTAAGTTCTAACAGTTTTATTTCGGAAAACAGGTGATATAATTTATGGTTTTTCATTTTGTGAACTGTTTTTATATTAGTTTTAAAATATTAGAGCTAACTGAGCTTTAAGGCATGAGATGCCTACTTTAGTTATGATTCCTTTTTGCTTTAGTTACTATTTCCAGCTTCAGCAGTGACATCACCATCATTGCTAATATGATTTAGAAAGGCGAAGAGAAAAAATGTGTGCGTCGTAGACGCACTCAGTTTATCAATGTTTATGTTTATAAGTAAAGTTTTCGAAAATGAGAGTAGACAAAAAATGTTAGTTCTCTCCGCATACTCAATGAGTTGAGAGCAACATTAACACATCAAAAAATTATTCTAGACTCAATTGAGAACTGAAAAAAAGGGATTGAACATTGGACAGGTCAAAGGTACGTCGGTTGGTCGCTTAAAGCATCATTCGTTTACGTCGCCGAATACAACGCCGAATGAGGACCGGTATTTGGCAGTTACTGCCAAAAGAAACAGGCGGAGCACAGCCTCAGACCTGTCTCGTCAGCTCTCTTCAGCCACTGGTACGACAATTTCAAGGCAGACCGTGTACAGACGCTTAGGGCAGATTGGTCTATATTCTCGTAGATCTGTCAGATGCGTTCCATTTACTGCAACTCACTGTCGCCTGCGGTTAGCCTGGAGTAGAGAGCATGCATTGTGGGCACCGCAACAGTGGGCTTGTGTGATGTTTTCCGACGAGTCCAGGTTTAGCTTCCAGTCTGATTCTCGCCGGACTTTCATATGGAGAGCTCCAGGTACCCGTTACCACCAAGAAAGCATCATTGAACGACACCGTTACGGTGGTGCAGGAGTGCTCGTTTGGGGTGGAATTATTCTGGTTTCCAGAACTGGCCTGCATGTTCAAATTGGAACCATAACAAGCCAAATCTATCGGGACGTCATTCTGGAACAATATGTAAGTTTGTTTCGGGGCGCCAGGGGCGCACAATTTTTGTTTATGGATGACAACACCCGTCCACACCGTGCAAACATCGTAAGCGAATGCCTTCTATCGGAGGATATCACCCGTATGGACTGGCCAGCATTCTCACCGGACTTGACTCCAATAGAGCACGTGTGGGACATGCTTGGCCGACGAGTTGGAGCCCGTCAACCTCCTCCTACATGTCTACCGGAACTTCGGAGAGCGCTTTTTTTTGAGTGGTGTAATATCCCCCAAGATCAGATAGATAATTTGATACTCAGTATGCCTAGACGTTGTACGGACTGTATTGCATCGTCTGGGAGACATACAATGTATTAACAATCATACCAACCATTTAATATTGGTTTTTTGTAAATAGGCGTTTTTTGTAATTTGCTCCAGGGAGAAAAAATCGCTAATTTTTTTAATAATATCAAACATATAGCATCTTTTTTTTTGCTCTTTACCTTTTGTTTAATAAATAAGCTTTACAAATAAGTCAAATTTGTTTTGCTTCTAACTCTTTCTTTGCCTGATTTTGCATTATCCTTAATTTATGGACATGAGTGTATTTTATTCAGTCTTTTAATGGCTTCAGTAACTGCTAAAAAAACCTCTTTCACCCTGGCAGTCCAAGCAGGGCTCTTTCAGTCTAGAAAAGAATTTTAAATCAGAGAATTTTATTTTTGGTTACAAGGTTCTTCCAGTTCGTATTTGGTTAGAAGATTTGCCTCGATTTTCTGCGAGTGTTCCTCAATATTAATTCTTCACCTCTAAACAAGTCGAGTTTTTTTTTATGCAATTCCTCCGCATTTTTCGCAACCAGTCGCAGTAATATGCTGCAATGAACATTTTTCCTACATGAAAGTCTAGCTTGTAAATAATTCCTTCATAATCCTAGGTAGAGATAATTATTGACTTTACCTATGGCTGTGTATGCTAAAATATTTGAAATCGCTGAGAGAGTCACCAGATTTCTTGCATCGATTTCAATTCTGATCAAAAATTTTAATTCGCAGTTTATCAGTTGCTGTTATTCGAGATAGAAATTTTTCACCTTCATTATCAAATCGTCATAATCAATAACGTTGCACCATTCCATGAGGGATCAACTGAAATCAAATGCCTCTCCTCTCCAAAGTTTCTATCAAAATATAGGATACTGATACTGGTAAAATCGCTTTAACTTATGATATTTTCTCGTACATTATTTGATAACCTTCTTTCTCTGTAGCTCGACACAAATATCTCGCTAGGTTAGGGCCAGCGTTCTAAACTCCTTAGCTGCGGCTCAGCACAGCTGCACCGATTGCCCTGTCTGTGATGCCATCATCACACTTCTTTTATCTGTTCATATTTTTTGTGTTCCTATTTTTCAATCATCACGTACGTCTGTCACGTTCTTCACGAAAGCTTAGTAGCTTAACGGTAAGTTGTAGTATGTTTCACTGCCTGACCACTGCAAATTGCACGCATTAATGTGAAATTTTGCTGGAGTTTAGCCCAATAAACTTTTATATTTTTTAAGTCTGATCTTTTAGTTTTAAAGTATCCTCATATGCCTATGCAGACTCCATTTCAAATTCGATTTCAGATTTGTTTTCTGCACACAGGTTGTAAACGTTAGGCTGACAATAAAATAAAAAACAAATATTTACTTTATACTATCTACTGAGCTACTTTACATAAAAATTTAAGATGAGGCGGTAAGTTATTTAATCGCCTTTATGAGTACTATAGTTAACATTTAGAAAAGGGTGGATCCGTGCACATATTTAGCAAGAAGTCAAGAACTAAAGTATCGTGTAGATGTCTATCGTGTTACAAAAGGTCTCCACGTCGAACATCTGTGTAAGTCCATTGAAATTTGAAGAGTTAAACTTCATATTATATCATCATTTATGAAACAAATTCCTTATTGTAGTTTCAGGCATGTTTCCTTTTTGTACTATTAGCTTCGATTTTTCTTATATTTTAAAAACAACACAAAATTCAACAGCTGTGGCTCAAGAGTTCAACTGGTAGATAGTTGGAATATGTGCTCGATGAAGCGTTTATATAACTCAGCATGAACAGCTATAGCTTTATTAGCAATAAGTTGCCTATGTCCAGAATTATCGGGATAATTGAGATACCTTTTTTGGTCCAATGGCGAGCATTAGCCATAATAGGCTTTGGCTACTACTACGACCATAGGAAGGCACCTAATAGGTGGACCACCGTACCTCCTGTAAAAAAATGCACACGTTACATCCACGCCTTCTCCGGGATTTGAACTTGAGCCCTTCGGTATGGCGGTCATAATCGCTAACCGCTTTCCCGTCTGGGCGGCTGATTCGAGATACTGTTTCGAAAAATTTCAATGACGCGCAATGCACTGATTTCTTAAAAATTCTGGCAGATTTGGCTGGAGGCCACGTTGAAATAATGCAGCACTCAAGGCCGTCATGAGTGATATTGAGGATTCAAATACAATTGAAATTGCAATAATTTTTCTCTAATGAATTCTTCTGCACTAGGCATTATTACAAATAGTTATTCCAAAGTTTTCGGTTAAACTGTTTAAGGATTTCTTAGGTTAGGGTTCAAAAGATTAGAAAAGCTCTAAGATTCGAAGTTTGGAATTTAAAATCTTTCTGGAGATTCCTAGATCTGAGGATTCGAATTTATCAGCCTCAAATAAAACAAAATGTAAGAATTGTGTGGAAAAACAAAATTATTTTTTATCCGAAATCCTAAAAATATAAATAGCTTATTTTTAAATCATTTTTTTCTCGAATAACAGTTTCTCTGCAATGCGCGTTGGCCTGTATCATTTAAATTATGAAAGACTACTTCTGAGTTTAAAAAAAAACTGATTTTTGTTTTAAATAATGATTTAAAATTCCTTCAAATGCAAAATTTTTACATAATTCTAAACCATTAAATATGCTTCTGATATCAGTTTATTTCTACTAAAATCAAAAAACAATAATTAGAAAGGAGGGGGTTTAAGGAAATCAAAAGAAAATATTTGGTTTTCCTACCTGAAGGAAATACCTGAATTTAGTTTTTCTACCGCAGTTGCACAGTGCAAAGGTTGCAAATTTTTCTTGGGACTTAAATTTTCAGAGCACAAAGCAAGATATATAAGCTTTTTTTTTAAATTCATATATATATTTAATCATATTAATCACATATAAAATGTGAAACTCTCATTAATTTATGTCAAAGTTTCTTAACATTCAAAATCTTTCTTATTATTTTTGAACGATATAAATTTGGACTTGAAACCTAACATGCAGCTTCTAGAAGTTTAGCCACTACTGATATATTATGTGCATACATGGAAATACTTTCTTATTTTTAATTAAACATAAGTGTATTGTTAATGACCAACAAAATGCATATCATGTGACATTAGATGTCTTAAAAAAATTAAAAACAAAATAGAAAGTAATACTCGGAGTGAAAAGAGTAAATGATTAAAAAAAAAGCTGTTTTAATATACTAAAATATCTTCAGTATAAAATATAAACGTTACTGTTAAAAAAATAAGCTAAAAAAATTAACTTTTGTACAGGAACAATTGTTTATTTCTCAGGACTACGGAGGGAGAGTGATCTTTCACACAAAATCCAAATGAAGGGTGAAAAAATTAAACAGTGTTGAAATCTATCTCATTTGAAGGTCATGCGGAGATAAAAAAGAAGTAACAAAAGGTGTAAATAAAATTGCAAAAGTTGATGAATTAGTTTTTAGAGGAAAATCAAACTAAACAATAATTCAATGATTACTTTACAATGAAGTCTAATACCTAAACTTTTTTCATTTTTTTAAACTATTTTTTTTTTATTTAGAAAGGTTACAAAGAAATTGATTCCAGGTGCTCTAGTTTCTTAAGAAAAGAATTTCCGTCCTTGAGTTCTCTAATAATGTTAGTTCCTTAATAATATATCCCGAAACAAACATTTTATGCAAATGGTGCAAATAACTGCTTTAGCACAGTGGTATGGCATAGCGAAATTCGTAGATATATACCCGAACTGATGCCAATCAATTAAGGAAACAAGTTTGATTTGAATGTATATAATTAATTTAATTATTCCTTAAATTATCAGTATGAAATTATTTCATCGTTTAGACAATTGTCTTGATTCCTATTTTTGAAACTTTTATTTCGGTTCCTTATTGCAATGCATAATTGAAAAGATTTGGAAAAGTTGTTAATTTTCTGTATTGAAAAAATGCTGAGAAATATTTCAAATATTTTTCAGTTTAACTTTTTTATCATATATGTTTTATAACCCTACATGGATGTGAATACATGCATCAAATTAAAATAAACTGCTGACTTTAACTGTATCTATCTATACACAGCAATGTTTATTGCTGCTTTATAGTTAGTAATGTTATTAATCTTTCATTCATATACCATGAAATTTCTGCCTTTTTAAATACACTGTTGATGAAGAAGCCTTGCTTCCTGTATCCTTGTACGCATTCTCATTATTGCAGCCTCAGAAGCAGCTGTGTAACATCAATATTTAATGAGTGGTATAATACTTGAAAATCAACGCCTGAGCAGAGAATTCCCCAATTGGTACTTTTGCTGTTAAGACCATTTCTTTTCATTATCAAACACAGTCAGTGTCTCTCACACACTTTTCAGATGGAATTTTGTAGCACTTTTCCCTTGTATAATTTAGAATGTTCTTCGGGCCACCTTATTCTTGTTCCCATCGATTTTTTAAATTTTTTTAACATATGCTTCTCTCGTGTTTTTGAACAATTTTTTAACACATGGTATTTACACGTTTCTCATGTAAACTCATGTGTTTAAAATACAATTTATGAAAATTCCTTTAATGTTTTATTGATATTAACTAGTTAAGCTAATAGAATAAAAGTTATATTTGTTGTTAATAGTTCAAGACTGTTAGAGGCTGGGTAATCTTTTATTTTACTAACTAAAAATAAAGTCTATGTTGGTGCTCACGTTAAAGACACGGATGAGTCAGCCGATTTTTGAACAGCTGTTTTTGGATGTATGCTGATAGCTCAAATCTGAGATAGGCATATACATTAAGCTGATTTGGGTCTTTTTTTTATTTGGTTAAGAGATGAGAATCATTTGTTACACAGATACGTAGAAACAAACTGAATTATAACTTTTAAAACACCATGTACTGTTCACTATATTCCATTTTCAATGGTAATGAGGTCTAGAAATTAACCGTACCTTTTTCTTGGAATTTCAATATTAGTGCCGTTACAGTGTTCAATTAAATGTTCTCTTTCATTCAATACGGTTTGTTATTTACAGAATTCTAATGGAAAAGACCACTTAAAATTTCGTCGTCCCTTAAATAGTCTCTTAAAATGCAAAAACCAATGACCCCTTAAAATTCTGTCGACTTTACCACTTGGAAACTAAATTTTAAATTGTGACCTCAGAGTTTCGACATGCGAACATAGATCACTGCGTAATTCTTTTCCTATATCAATATAGTTTTCTAATAAAAATGAATCTATGTTTGGGAAGGGTGAAAAATTTATCTGTTTTATACAACTAACCCACAAACCAAGTTTCTTCTCATACCTCTCTAATTTCTCATGGGCATCGAGAACAGTTAAAGAATTATCTTAAAACCCGATATTTTAGTTCCTTTAGTTTTGAGAATACGCTTGAAAGATATGCCAGCGTGTTTACCCGCATATCATTAACAAAAAATGGTGTAAAATCTTGTTAATTTCATTCGCAAATAACACTACATTTTTACAAATTTAGGAGCACCACAAGGGCAGGTTTCGAAGATCACAGTTTGAAAAAGCTGATTTAGTTATTATTCAATAATAAAGCCTGAGTAAAAACTTTAAGGCCAGTAAAAATTTTTGAGAAAATGGAAACATTTAAACTGAGGAATTAAAATACCATTTAATTGATAATTACTGAGCTTAAATAAAAGTAAAAAAAAGTAGAAAAATTAATTTGCAAATATTTTATTATTAGAAAATATCACAGAACACACAGATGAATATTTGAGCCTGAGTAAAAACTTTGAGGCCAACATAGAAAATAACATATAAGAAAAAAATTACAAATTCATAGAAGTTGTGTAGGAGCCATTTCTTCGAATTACTTCAAATATTCTTGTTTTCATGGATGAAACGAGTTTTTGACAAAGGGTGGGGTCGGTTTTATACCATTGATCTTTAATAGTAGATTTGAGCTCTGTTATTGATGTAAAATGTCTCCCATTTGCATAAACTCTTCTTGCTAAGTCACCCCAAAGGTTCTCCATTAGGTTGAGGTCAGGTGATCTGGCTGGCCATTTCACAGTTTCAACATTGTTGACTTGGAACCAATTTTTTGTGCTGTTACTCGAATGGATCGATGCATTGTCTTGCTGATATTTCCAATTTTCTCCAGCAAGACATTCAGCATTTGGCAAAAGATGATTCGTTAGGACATTTTGGTATCCTTGTGAATTCATTCTACCTGAAACGAATGCAGTTGAGCCCACACCATTGTAAGCAAAACAGCCCCAAGTCATGACAGACCATCCACTTAATTGGCGCTTGGAGAATATTTATTTTTCATTTCTTGTATCATGCCAGTAGAAATTCCAGCTATCTGGTCCATCCAAATTCCATTTCTTTCGTCAGAAAAAATAATTTCTATCCATTGGTTGTCCCAGGTCATGACTTTCTGGCCAAAGTTCAAACGCTCTATTTTGTGTCTCTGCAGTAACTGAGGCTTAGTCAATTTTGCTGTATAAGTGAGCCTTCCAGACCTTCTAATTGCGTTATAAATCGTTTTTTGACAAACTTTTAACCCTGTCGTCGGAATCAGTTTCCTGGTTGAGTACTTTCCAGTAGATACAAGTTGGCAAACTCTTCTTTCATCACGCGAGGACAAAGCTTTAGATCTTCCCCCAGTATTCTTTTTATCCTAATTGTCTTTCAATTTAAAAAAATTGTTGACTACAGTCTTTGATCTTCCTATCTTTATCGCAATAGCACGACTACTCATTCCTGTTGAAGACAAAGCTTCGATCTCTCCTCTTTCACGATCAGTTAACTTCTTACCCTTCGCCATCTTCACAAAGGTCATCAACACTTCGAAGAAACGTATGACAAATATGAAAACTGCAGCGTTGTCACAAGCTAGTAGTTGCAATGGTAATTAGACGATTATATTATATTTATTTTTAAAAAATGACTGGTGGTCTTAAAGTTTTTACTCAAGCAGAAATACTAACTTTGTAAATAACCACATGTTTCTTATAATTATGTATTTACAAATTAGGTTTATACCATTTATTTCTTATCAATGAACTTTAATAATTAATATTATTTGAATCCCTTTTATTTCATTTTACATTTTCTCAAAAATTTTTGCTGGCCTTAAAGTTTTCACTCGAGTTTACTATAAGGTATTTGTCCCGTCTTCTTCGCATGCCTTTGTGGTGTAATACTCAGCACGTTAGGAGCGTATTCCAGAGGTCCGTGGTTCGAGTCCCGGCGAAGGTGTTGCTCACTTTTCACGTCTCATGCGTTCGATTAACCTAATGACTCTACAGTGACGCCCGAATTAAAATGGTGGTGGATGTTAATTCTCCACCACCACGATTTGGCGATTGGGTCGCCAAATCGCCCTTACTCACCTGTCGCCCTGTAAAAGGGGGAAAGTGTATAAGGTATTTCTCCCGCCTTCTTCGCATGCCTTCATAGTGACTCGGTTACGCGTCAGCACACTTGACGCGTAACCGAGAAGTCGTGGCTCGATTCCCGGCTAGGACATTGCTCATTTTTCATCTCTAATGTCTCTACAATAAAAATAATTAAAAGAAATTGGAGGTGACTGGCTTCACGGACTCATTGAACAAATATTACTTTTGTTCACCATTTCGAGTAAGTAAGTCTCAGCGAAGAGGGAATTTATTACATAAAAAATCATTAAGCCTCTATACCTTTCATAAGAAGAGAGTTTGATGACATTAATTTATTGTATTTTATACATATTTAGCATAAATAAATTTAAATAAAATAAATAAATTTATAAATTATTTATAAATAAATTTAAAAGACACTTTAATTTTTCCGCAAATTTTGAATTATATCATAAAATTTTGCTCAGAATCATCTGTGCTTTAATTTGAAATTAAGGGCAATATTTTATCCATTCATTTTTCAATCTGTAAGTAAACTTTATATGTATGTACAATCAGCTCGATTTCTAACAAGGGCATTTAATGCAGCTTACTAATTATGCACCTGTTATGTACGAAATATCGCTGCTCATATAATTTTCTGAAGCTATTTATTTTCCTTAAATTATTTGCCTTTAAACAACTTTTATCTCAGAATGTGAATAGATGATTTTTTATTTTTCCAAATCCAATTTCAACCGGTAATTAGAAAAAATGTCCTCATTTTAACAAATCTTTTCTCAGAGAGTATCATAAAATTTGTCTTACATATAACTTGCATTTAAAAGTTAAAAATCTTTAGTCGAGACAGAATAGTTCAAAAATATAAATTCGAAATCTTCACGAGCTTGCAACGGCAGTACATTGTGCAGCTGTACAAAAATCTATAAATGCACTCTGTTCCCAAAGAAATAACTTGAAAATTCTTTTTATTGCATATTTTCCCTTTCATGCTGCCTTTTTTCGAAATATCTAAGCAACTCCAAAGTTCAGAAATCCAAATTGCTTAAAGCATTGCAAATTTTTCAACTCGAATTTAAAATTTCTTTTGATCCATAGTTCTCTGTATCCTTATTTAAAAGAATGAAAGTATTAAAAATAATGAGAAAATTAAGTACCGTTTGAAACGCTTTATAATAGAAATTTAGCATTACTTTTTCTCGATATAATCAAAATGTAATTAAGTTTACAGCTCTGTTTTAATAATACCGTAGAAAAATTAATATCGAATCACTTCTTAATTTTATTAACTTTATTTGCAAGACATTAATATTCAATTGTATCTGGAAGTTATAAATACAAACTGAAGTATTTTTTATTGCAGACAACTTAATAACATGATAAAAATAAAGATTGTAATTTATCTTCAAGTTTCAATATTTAATAACTTTCAAAACACATATAAGATACAACAAGCATGGATTGAATTATTTTTTCATTTAAAATTATTTAATAATGAATACAAATTTTAATACCTACTAGCACTGCGATTATAAATACGCGCCATATGCACAAGTGCAATGTTCCCAGCTTGACTTTTAGGAGGGAATATAACGAAAAATACTGATCCATAAAATTTACACATAATGACCCATAATCACGAATATTTCTGTACTTCTGTTTCCGTGTTTTGACCGTGCGAAAATTGTATCTCGTGTATGTGCGTGCGTGCTTTATAAAAAGTGAAATCTTGTTTAAAATTTGTATTTAAAAATAACAATTAAAAACAGCTCATGAATGCATGCGTTTTCTGCTCATTTTGAAGAAAAAAAATCGAAGTCAGGTAGATAAACACAGCAAGATTTTTAAATTTACTGTAGAAAACATTTAATACTAAGTATTTTGATTGTTCTTTTCGACATATGTTTTATCAGCGTAAGAAATCAGACCCTTTCCAAGACGAAAAAGACAAGTTATCGAACTTGGAAACTGAATAACATGCGTAGTGTCCACAACTGTAAATTTGCTCTGAAATTTTTAAATAAAAAGTGTGATCATTATACGAGCATATATGGTAATTCAGCGATTCACTTAAAATACTTATAAGATTTGAGTGGTTTTCCATTTAGAGTGTAGTTTCAAAGACTTATGACACACGAGAGTAAGATATCAATATTCCAAGAAGTTTCGAAGTTCTGTCATTAAAAATGGGTCATTAAAAACTCGAATTGCTTTTTTTCTATTTCATTCACTCGTGATTTCTAAATAATAATTTAATTCGATAACATAAAAGTTAACTATAAAGTCTGTCAACGCTTTAATTTTTTAACTGATACTTTTTTAATTACATTCTACATTATGGTAGTGAGCCAATGAAATATAAATCACGCTTGGATATTTAATTTTTAAATTTAAAAAAAATATATAGTTCCCATAATAAGACCAATCAAAATGAATTCATTTATTATCAAAATAATTAGAAAATATGCCGAATAAAAATAGTTTATAATGCAGCAAATGAAGCAACTCTTTATTTAAAACTGTCATTTAAACATCGTTTCAAATTTAAAACCCGTAATCTCTTCTATAGATCAAGTTTATTATTAATTCTGCTTGTTCACCTCAGCAACAGAAAATAGCTAAGAACACAGGTTTTAGAGTTATACCCACTGAATCACGCAAATGCAACTGCTCAAGCGTTGAAATGTATGTGCATTTTTTTTTCACTTAGTTCTTGATATGGCAAGATATCAACCTCAAAAGTTTGATGAAACGCTAAGAAAAATCAGAGGTATGAAACAGTAACAAATATAGCTGAGAATGCAGTTTTCTGTATTTTTGCAATAATAGAAATTTAACATTTTTTGGAATCTATCGTAAACGAAAACAGAATAAAACGAAGAAGTAGTTACCGTTAATTTATTCATAAAAATTGTTATTTGTTTCTGGGTCTCCATAAAAACTCGTAATACGTATATTATATTACATAATCTAAAATACCACTAAAAACAAGAATGATGTGATACTATACAGCCCATAAAAATTACATTGTCTAGTATGGTAAGAAATAGAAAACAGTGGGAACCTAAGAAGTGATAGCTGCAACGATAGTTTATTAGACTGAATTTCCAGAGAATGAATAATAGCAAAAGCAGGAGGCAAGGTGTTAAAAGAAGAAAGAGGCTCACATAATCACCTTTTGATTGTGAAAGGAATTCGTCTAGTCACTGTATTAAAACTGACATAATTAAAATGGAAGCTATATTAAAACCCTTATGTCTGCCTATCTCAAGATCATAAGCTGAGTTTGTCTTCCCCTGTGGCTAGTTAAAAGAGACTTGGAATATAGTAATTTTGAATACCTAAGCTCACTTCTTTTCTCCTTATCGCAGAATTCTACGACTGAAATATTTACTGAAAATATCCTGTGAAACTGCCTGAAACGTGAAAGATCATTCATAGTTAAACTAACCCTTTTCTGCAATCACTGCGTGGAATATCCTAAAGTCTATTTTCCTTTCGGCAAAGGATAACAGATACAAAAGAGTCTTTCATAAAAGGGAATTTTCTTTAAGCGGAAGATAAATATCAGGCGTTTGTAGTGAATATTTTAAACTGTTTAACTGTTATGTTTTCTCTTTTTCTCAGTACGATGAGGTTTATTTCATTAAGAGAATAAATTATAATGTTTTTTTTTTTTTGTTAAGAATTAATGTTTTTGCAAAAAAATTGTAGTTTGACTGCGCATAAATCAGTCAACTGATTATCGCTTGCTAGTTATCACTTAGTGTCATAATTTCTTGATAAAACCTTTTTATTCTATCAGGAATGTTACTTGGATAGATAGAAATTCAATGAGAAGCAACAAACAGTGATGAAAACAGGTTTCAAAATGCAAATGAACTTCATCATACCAGTTATTAATAAAAAAAAACTTTAATCTTAGGAGCTATGAGTTGTTGCTAATAATTAAACACAAAAACGAATTAACTGTTAACAATAAACTCAACTTGCCTCAAAAACGGCATCATGTACTCTTTTATTATGTTAAAAAATTCATACTATAAATACTTCTAGATCTCTCTTTTCCGTTTCAAACAGTCAAAGCATTATTCACTTTAATGGCTTTTTAATGATCAATATTTTTTCTATGATGAAAGAATTTGTGCTTTAAGACTGTTTCGGAGATCGGTATCTCTGTCGAGAGATCGGTCTGTCTGAGAAAATCGGAGCCTTTTCTCGGAAGTTTAAATATAAAAGAAAACAGTAAAGCAGTTGGTGAATTAAAAATTTTAAATAAAACTTAAGGCGTAGTACTAGTAAGAAGTTTAATCTCCCACTATTTTTACCAAGTGCTATTAAACAGCGATCAGTTTTTAAAATAAAAACGATAAAAGCATTAATGAAAGACAACGACGAAATGTGATTTAACTACAGAAGCAGTAAAGAAACGTCATACCGAAACCAATGACAATAAATTAAAATTAATACAAAAAAGCTGACGAAAAAATACTAAAGCTTAATTATTAAATATGACGCAAATAAAATGACGTTTTATGTCATATCTTTTTTTTTTTTTTTTTTTTTTTTTTTTTTTTTTTTTTTTTTTTATTTTTTTTTTTTTTTTTTTTTTTTTTTTTTGTAACCGTAATGTTGATCCTTATCCGGTTATTTTAAGATAACATTTCATAAAGATTTTCATTTGTTTCTGAAAGATTAAATGAAACGTTGGGAACATTTAATTAAGCAATAACTATGCTTACTAAATAACGTTCTCTCTAAATTAGAAATTAAAATGCTTTTGAATCATAACCTGAAAAATACACGAAATAACTTTACTGAATTTGAAATTATATTTTAACAAATTCCGTCTTCCATACCTTTTTCATTTACTTTTCTTAACTTAAAATTATTACCTTCAATTAAAAACATTTTCTACTAAAACAACTGTAATAACCTTATGAAGAGTGCCTTTCGAGCTTTTAGTAGAGTTTCATATTAAACATTCAAAACTTAATATTAAACATTAAAAATAATGGAAAATTAAAAAATAATATGCTCTTCACCCTCTTGTTTGCAGTTCGATACGAACAGAAATTTTCTAATAAAGCTGCTAGAATTTTTTATCCTAGCACAATAAACAGAATCATTTTTCTTCCTTGTACAAAGTACATGAAGTATTGCAATAGCGGAATATTTCGAATGCCATATTTCAGCGGAAACATCCATTGTGACTCTTCCCAAATTCATTTGGACAATTTTTTTTGTGTGACATCTTTACGTACAGACAGAATAAAAGACTTTTTATTCCAAAGCAGGCTATAAAAGAGATTCAAAATTAATTTTTTGTGACGCATGTATCTGGCATAAGTCAAAAACGATTAGTCGGAGAAGGCTGAAATTTTGTATATGGGATTGCTATAATATCTAGCTGTGCACTCCTTTTTATTGCAATTACCAAAAGTATCCCCACTCCCCTTGCCTGGCAGTACCAAAAATACATATATATCAACACCCCCTTGCCTAGCTTTTATTTTCGCAATCGTTGGTTGTAGCAACAATTCTTAAGGGATGCTTGCATTTAGGGGTCCTAGTCATAGTCATGCACTTCCAGTTGCAGAAGTGTTTTAAATGACGAAAATACTCATCTTTTGGCAATGTCAAATTTTTACAAAAATTAATTTTCGAGAAGTAATGAAATACGGTGTGCATATTAAATTATTTAATGCGGTCGAAAAATGATTCCCGACGACAAAAATTAACCAGGTTATTTAATTTCACAACTTGTAATTTTTTATGTCATTTTCAATTTGCCTTGAGGAATCGGTTAAGTTAGAAAAATTCGAGGAAATATGTTTAAATTAAGTTCAGGAAAAATGTGTTTAATGTAATAAGCCAAGGAAGTCAAATGGGTGTCTACGTCAGACATTTTGTTTTCTTTAAATTTGCTCGCGCTCAGTAATCTTAGACTGATCTGTGTTTTGCATTCGTATAAGATTTATGTTGCACTGAAATTTTAATTATTACGCCTTTAATCTCGTAATTATTGCAATTTCGAATTATTAAAATCCATCAGAACGTTTCTAATTATGGAGCTAATAATGCTACTTTAAGAAAAGAATAGTATCGTGAACTTTAAAAATGGGTGTTAATAAAATACAAGTAGACGCATTACTACTCTAATCATTCCTATGGTGATCCCATACAACTATTATCCGTAATATAAGCAATTAATGCCTTTAAAAAATTTGTAGTTTGACTGCGCATAAATCAAACAATTGATTGCTGCTTGCTAGTTATCACTTAGTGTCATAATTTCTGGACAAAAACCTTTTTTATTCTGTCAGGAATGTTACTTGGCTGAAGCAAGGAGGCACATGTAGGAATCCAAGTGGGCATATTAGGTACAACTGGGCCTTACTAACTACTAAGGTTCTTTCCCGGATGAAATCCCTAGGGAGAAAACTCGGAAGTGCGGTCGGAGCGTCCCCCCACCCATCCTACTAGCAACCTGTCTATAATATTGCTGCTCCCCGTATATTTTGAGTGCCCCTTTGCCGCACGAAACTTTTATACACTTACAAAACATCCGTGCCTTATTCAGAGTTCGAACCAAGACCTTCGGTAGGGCAGTGACCGTCAGTAACCGTTATACTGTCTGGAAGGCATGTGGTACACACAGTGTGTCGTCGGATATCAGTATAAGGCACTAAAGGGGTGGGGGGTTGAGGGAAAAGAGGTAGTGGTGGAGTACGCTGAAGGAGAAGTCAATAAATGCTCGCAACCCGGGTGTAAGGACATGATGAGACGCAATAGAAGGACACAATTGGAAACGCCAGTATGCCTTGTCACTTCCTATATTTAGTGTGTGTCTTTTGTGTTGAGGATAAGCTTTTGACGAAGGCACAAGGCTACTGTTTTTTACACTAATATTTATAATATTTATTCTAAATCAGTAGTCCTCGTAAAACGGCATTGATTTTACTTGTTACTTAGGGAAATTTTCCAGCACAAAATGTTTATGTATGAAATGAAATAATGTTTAATGAATATAAAGAAAATTGTTAACATGTGAAATGAGATTTGCTAACGTATAAAATGGGCAAATGCATAAAAGGAGAATTGTTTATGCGTAAAAAGAAATTATATTGCACAAATCGAAGTTATATGGTTTTATATTTAAATCATAGTCAGATTTAATGAATGTTACCTTTTCTCTCAGATTTCATGAAAATTCATTACCTTAAATTCGAATGTGTGCGTTCAAGAATATAAAACATTTTGTAAAATATCATGCTTATTTTTTAGCATTAAGCCTAAAAAATTGAATCAAAGTTAAAATCAAGTCAGATTTTACTCAGCTCCTTTCTTTCCTTTTCTGCGCAATCAACTGTTTTGTGATTTTATTTTCGCAACATATTTTCGTTTACGCTGATTTTTTTTTTTCAAAAAGAACAATTTCTGAGAACTGAGCTTTTCTTGAAAATTCTATAACGGCATATTTCATATCCATTAAAGAAAACAGTGAAATTTATTAAAAATTATAAACGATCAATAATTTTTACATTTTTAGTGTCCTTTAAAACAGAAATAAAGTGTGACGTGTACTTTATTTCTGCTCATTTGTTATTATAAAACCATAATATCTACTTTCTATACAAAAGTTTAATGGGTTTTATAAAATAAAGTTAATTCAGACTTTTAATTCGAAAGTTGTTTCCAAGATACTGTTTTTAAAATCTTTGCTGCCAGGTATGACATGTTATTTTCCTTTCAAAGAAAATTAGTATTTCTCTAAAATCCGTTGTTGAAGTATTTATTCTTTTTATTAACAGTATTTGATTGGGTCGGAATATTTTTGCATTCATTCTTTTGTAATCTTCACAGTAGTATATAAGTACAATGAGCTGCAATGAAGAAAAATTCATACGTTATTTTTGCTTGCAAAAGTTTCCTCTATTAAGTAGAAATGCATGTTTCTATTATATTTTTCAAAGCATGATGTTGATCTTTTTGAATATTAAAATGTCAGAAACTGTTTATTGCCTATGATTGCATTTTCATTATTTTTACATAAATATGCAAGAAATATGTTTGTATAATTTTTAAAAGCTGTTGTGTTCTTACATAATTTAAACGAAAGAATTACAAATAGGATGCTTAATATTATTCCTTTTTATCATCCATTTTTATCACTGACATAAACGTATATTGGGGAAAAGGTATTAATTTGCGTTTCGTAAAACTTGTTTAGTGATAAAAGAGAGTCTCTGTTATTTAAAAAAATTCAGCAAGATTTGACGGAGTGCTGCTGATTATGTCTTTTTTCAGTGAACATAAAATGTTAATTTCAGACATTTTGAATGAATTGTAATTGGCCATCAACATAATACTTATATATAAATCTCCAAGTAATGAACAGGCGACGGAATTTAAACAGAAAGTATCTGTGTCTTTTCGATTAAACTGTGAATAGCCGTTGAGAAAGAAACAAATTATGATATGACATACTGGACAGAAGGCAATTGAAAAGCTTCCGTGGCAGTCAATCCCACTTCTGCGGCAAGGCTGTTTTCAATTCCGGACAGGTTCAGGGGGTGGGGGACGGATGGCAAGATGAAATTGTCCTTTCAAGAACGTCCTAAGCATGCTGTATAGGGTTAAGTTCAGGAGATCTGACTGTTCAATATATGCGTGAATATCCTTATTTTACAGGTAATCGTCGTCCACTTGAGCCCTATGTGGATGAGTGTTGTTATCCATTTAGAGGATCCCAGGATCAACTGTGCCCTTGAAAAGTCGAACATAGAGCTCTAAGATCTCCTCTGTGTACCTCATAGCAGTCAAGATGCCTTTTTCAAACACATGCAGGGGTGCGCGGCCGTCCAGCACAATGCCTGTCCAAACCATTGCACCGCCACACCCGTACTGAGTACACACTTTTTCTTGATGAGGGACTGATGATATCGTATTCTAGGCTCTTTACACACACATGAACTCCAGCAATTAGTGTTCAGACTGAATCTAGACTCATCTGTAAAAAGCACGGTGCCCCGTTGAAGTCCGGTTCAAGGTGCATGCAATCTGTACTATGGTAAACGCGCTTTCTTGTATGTTGCAGTGAGCAGGACGCAAACAGCGGATCTTCTGGCATACAGCCCTATGTCATGAAGCCTATGGACAACTGTAGATTGCGATACTCATATTCTGTTGAGAGCGTATTGCTCACGTGAAACTGTGAAGCAGTAGCAGTTCTGTGTCGTCGCGCCGAAAGTGCCAAACAACGATCCTCAGTCGTAGTTGTGGATCTTTGCCGACCTTGTTGAGGTCTTCTTGATATGATTCCAATGTCCTAAAACTGTTATCTCAAACTGCAAACTATAGTGAGCTCTAAATTTAGCTCTGTAGCCACCTGCGCTTGTTATTGACTTGCCTCCAGTCTACCGACAATTCTACATCTCATTCCGTCATCTGTAAGTTCGTGAATACTCATTTTACCTGATGCGTTATAAAATTTACCGAAATCTTATGAGATATACGGCGAATGTCGTGAAGGGGTATGATCGCACAAGTCGTCGAAAATCCCTCGTGTATTTATTACCGCTCCACAATCACAGCACTGCAGACACCCTCGCGTACGCCTTCAACTCAGAATATTTGTATAATTCTTTCATGGCAATGAAAAGTATTGAACCAAAGGTACTTTTGGTTCAATGCTTTTCATAAAAATAGGCATAATTTGCAAATTCTCTTAATTTTGCACACGAGTGTATTTAACCCGTGGATTTTATTTTTGATGCTAATTTTTGTATGGATAAGAAAAAGAGTTAGAAATTTTTATACTGATAACACACCACTATAAATTTCTCATGTTAATGATTCTTGTTAGTACTAATGGTTATAAATTTTAATAGTGTATTTTACACATTATTATTAAGAAGTACAAAATCAACTTTAAGCAATGCCCTTTGCTTAACTGATGGGTATTTATAATGTAACAGACAATAAAACTCACGAGCGTAGTCGATTGGGAACTACTTTGCATTTTGTTAGGACAGAAATTCTACTTTCTGCATAGAATCCATAACAACTAACATCAGGTTTCCTTCCCTTTCTTCCTTACCCCATTTTTATTCGCACAAGAACAATCTTTTGAATCCGATTATTTCTGAACTCAGTCTTTTTAGTATGTGTTAATTTTATCTATAAAACCAAGCTACAATATTTAGATGAAGTTCACAGTCGTTTAGAAAGTTTATCATAGTTTTCATCGATAAGAATAACGACATTAATTAGAATTAGTAAACTGTAACATATTAAAACGAAATTTTGACCATTTCAAATTAAATCACATATTTTCCACTTTCTAATGGTTAATTCTCTTAACTAAATAAAATTATGCCTTTCCCCTAGCTTTGTTTTCAAAATATCATAAATCTATACTATGTATAAGTACGGAATCTTAAAGGTAGATATTATGATTTCGTAGTTTTCAAATAAAAAAGAATCGTCCATTATAAACAACTGGATAAAATAATAACAATCTTGAGACACAATCCACATAATGTGTGCAAAATGCAGTCCAATTAATTACCTGAAAATGCGACATAAAATACTCATGTTATTCGGAACATTGTATTTGATATCGTATATAAAAGGCTATATGGATATCATACTTAAATTTTGAATTAGAGATACCAAATATTCCTCTTAGGGGTTTTATGGTGAAGGGAGCTAATCAATAGTTGAGTTGAATATTAAAGGAAAATGATAAAAAATATCTTATTTGCATATAGGACAAACAGAGAATATAAAACACAAATTCTGAATTGTAAATCTACGCAGAGCAGAAAAGAAAAACGGAAGCTGTTGCAAACGATTCAGAATTAACTTTTTTATCCAATGATTCACTGATTCAAGAAGCAAACATTTTGGGGACCTGCAGAGGCACTCATGTGTAGCAATAAATAAAACTTGTTTCAAGACGCACTTCATAAACTCAGTGTCACCTGAATGACCCATATACAGAAGATTCTGTAATGTCAGTAGGAAGACAAGATGGGAGAAATAAATGTCGCCGGCAGTGTCACCTTAGGGCTGACACAAGCGACAAGCATATCCACATCAGAGACAGCATCATAATTGCCCAAACCACATACTAAACGACGCTAAATGACAGAGAATGAAACGTTGTGATGACTGATCATAAGGACTACTTGGCAACAGTCACGGTAATTTGTGACAAAAACTGATGTAGAGTCAAGACCTCTGTGACGAGTATATATGCGTCATAGAATCCGAAAAAAAAAAAACTCCGTTCCGTTTCGAAAATAATACGCCTTTGAAACAGGTTAGAAATTGGATTTCAAAATTAAATGGGCACTTCAAAATACACTGGAAAATGTCTTTAGATATTCTATGGAATTCTTATACAAGACAACAGCAACAATAATGGGAAGAGCAACATGTGTCATCTAAAAATTTTGAACTACAATCCAGTATTTCAAAAAAAGGATTCTGGTACCAGCAAGCATAAAAAAATGTTCTTAATATAAAAAAGATTTAAATATATAAAAAAGACACGCGTATTTCGCTTATAATGCTTAATAAACTGCTGTTGCTGAATAAGAAAATAAAATCGTTACTATTAAATAGAAGTAAAACTTAGTTCTAAAAAGGATTTCAATTCTGAAAGCTTCAGTGCTTGTTTCTATATTCCCTCCCCGAAGTTAAAAATTATGGGGAAATTCAAAGTACAAAAATTAAGGGCAAGAACTATAAGGAATTTATCATTAAAGTTTCAAATAGTTAAAAAATAACATTAATTAATTAAAAATTATGTGACTCATAAAATGAAAGGGAAATTAGAGTCTACGCTTACATTAGTTTAACATCCGAAACAATTTAAGTTAACCAGTTTTGGTAGACCTAAAATTTTAAAAAAGTAGATTGGAAGAAGCTTAGATGACAAATTCTTGAGTTTCTCCGGCTAACAAAGCCAAATTGCAGAAACTAACTTTGTAATGTTAATTTCTCATTAATGAAGGCCATTCTGAGACTTATTTTAATAAAAAGGTCTTTCTTAAGGCATTGCTGCGCATTTATTTCATTGGATTACTTGTGCACGAGGCTCCTGACAAATATTTTTCTCAAATGGCAGTACTTTGATGGAACATGAATGAAAACAATAAACAGTTCTTCAAAATGTTTGAAAAAAGATTCTAGAGATAAGTGTTCTAGTGCAGTCACGTAATATATAACACGGAAAAACGTGCTTTCTTAAATATACTAATGGTTATAAATATTAATCAAACTTCATTTCGAAGTAAATTGCTGATAAAAAGGCACTTTAGCTTTAAATGGCTCTCTTTGCAGCACTGAAAATCAGTTTTGGCTGTAATTCGGAAGTTAAATAAAAGATAATAAATCACATGGATAACAATTCCCTCCTTTGATCTTTGCTTTGCAAAGTAAAAACAAAACATCATCTGAAAAAGCACTTTCGTATACTAAATATACAAAAGAAATGAATGATAAGAACCTTATTGATATCTTCTCAGTTAAATGTGCTATCCCATTTATGTTACATGCGAGAGAAACTATGGCTATATTTATACATATTTAGATATGAGAAATGGATCAATCACATATCCGAATAGAATGGTTTATTTACATACTAGTGGTTCGGATTTACGCAAAGAAAGAATTTGGAATATGCCAATGTAAATTTCTTAAATATTCAGTTGATGTACAATAAGAATAATTAACGTTTACTTTTTATTATTACATATTTCTATATAATCAGCTGTTATATTTATGACTTACGTCTTTTCTCATAAATAAATACCTAAGTTGTTTCTATACGGGGGAAAAAATTAAATTCGTAAATCCTTGCAGTAAGACTAAAAGTAAGCCTTCGTTAAATTTTAAACTTTCACATTTATGGAAAATGCATCTTTGATCTGTACTTTTATATCAGAATAATGAAAAAGCTATATTATTTCAATGTGAAAAGCACAATTAGGCAAGAACCGCATTATTTCTATACACGTTATGACACACGTTGGTTCTAGGACATATTAATGTCCTAGAACCAAAGCTAGAAAAATTATATGAAAACTGAGACAGAAATAATAATTACATTGTACAGATATAAAATACACTGATATGAAAATAGGAACGGAAAGCTGATAATAAGCAATTTAAAGTAATGAATTATCAGTAGTTATTTTGATTTTAAAAATGCCAGCGAACCCAAGTCTGTATTTTCTACGCTATTAAATAAATATTAAATTTTGTTTTAGTTAGCAGTTTTTAAAGTGTAAAATAATGATGTTATGACACAACTAAAGTTGATTTTGTTTACGTGTATCTTCTGAAGAAAAATATTCATATCCTAAATCATTTTAAAAAGCGTATATTCAGTTGCGATAAATATCTCCATAGCTGATTTGAGAGATTATTTTATAATCTAGTGGCTTCCAAAAAGAATTAGCAGTGGGTCAAAAGTGAATTCTTGGTCAATCGGAAAAAATTTTGAAATGTTTTTCTTTTTTATGTAATTATGTATAAAATAAATATATATTTACACAGACATGCCTGTATAGTATACATCTTATGTTAGAAAAGCGAAGAGAAAAAAAGTGTGATGTGTACGCATTTAGCTGATCAATATTCACATTTATAAAATGCTAAGTGTTGCCATATTTTTTCTTTATATTCGCTATGCTGTTTATATTTAAGATGTAAATGGATGCGGATATCCAGATGATGAATATATCTGGATTTTCTCCTGATACCTTTAATTGCAAAAATCGTTACCGCCTGGAGTTGCAAAGAGATTAAAAAGTTTTTGGTTAATATTTTTGTTCTTCTGGCATGCTTATTCACAGAGTTTATGCGAACTGTTAACACACAAAAAACTAATCAGTATCTGAAAATATCGGAAAATATCAAAATGTTTAACTTAATTACACTTCGTTTTGAAGCTGAGGATTTCAACGTGTTGTAAAGCTTTTTAAAATGGAATCCTTAATTTTAAGATTTCTATTTTGGGGAAATAGTTATGATGTTACATGTATATGTGTAAAATAGTGATTTTTAAGATTCCAATAATACAGTCAATGGGATGTTATAATCTTTATTATTATGATCTAATCTTTTTATTTGAATTCTGCGAACTGTTTGGATGACAGCACGATAGCTTCAGTTTAGCATAGTTTTAAGATATTAGGAGACGAAGGAGTTTTAAAGCATGAGTTGACTATTTTAGTTATTGTTCGCTTTAATTACTATTTATTGTTAGTTTAGTTATTATTTCTAGATCTATATCATACCACAGCGAGTTTCACGCGTTCGCTTATTCGATCTGTTAGAGAATCAGAGGCTTACTAATACTACTTAAGGTGTTAAGAGAAGCTATCATCCTGAAAACATTTTCGAAGCACTAGAATGACATTTTCAGAAAGATTAATTATAAACATGTTACTATTTTTAGGACAAGATAGAACTCTTAAATTAAAAGTGAAACTTTAAGGGACATTTAAAATTAAAATGAAAGCTTTTTTTTACCTACGTTTTAAGACCAAGATCGACATTTTATTTTTTTTTTCTTTTTGCTTTCGGAATATCCAAGAGAATAGCGATAAATTTTCATTATAAAAGTTGAATCGAAATGTTAAAAGATTTGAAAAGCACTGCTGTAATCATAAAACAAGCAAAAAAATTGGATTTACCATCTCTAGAGAAATGTGCACTAAAAACCCTCATCTGAAAGAAATATGTAATCAAATTAACATAAACAAATTTCGTTCAGTATGTCTTAAACAGAAAACATTGCAAATATTTTAAAATTACCTCAGATAGCCATTAGCAAAATAATTATTTCATCAAGATTTCGACTTTAAAAAAAAATTCCTTAAACTTTTTTCTGGCTCCAGCAAGGAAAAAAAAGAGACTTTGAGATTAATAGGGGCAGACTTTGTTATCAGTCAACTTCAGCTAGTGAGATATAAGAAAATAAATGTACGCTGCATTTGTTTGTCAAAACGTGGCAGAAAATTTGCCTTTTCTAATAAATTAAATAAAGATAAAAATTTGAAAAAGTAGCTATGGGAAGCAGAGGGAAGTTCCTCGAGAACTTCGATTTTTGCCATAATGGCAAGTTATACTAGAAAAGGGGATTCAAAAATTAAAAAAAAAAATTCTGCTTGTTGGCAAATTATCTCAGAAGATATCTCTGGTTTTCTCTCGGAAGGCGTCCAAATAACATATCGCAATCAACATTACGAAAATAAAAAGGGAAGAAAAAAATTCTAAAAAAAGAAAAAAATTAAAACAGTGCCATTCAGTTTAGCTATACTTTAGATTTCTAAGTGTACGGTCCATCGATTTTTGCTTTTTTGATTAGTTGAAAATGCTATTAGCATATGAAAATATTGATAAATGATGGCTCACAACAGCAGTTGACTTTTAGAAAACAGGTTTCGTAGAATGATTAGAACTTAATTTTATCCGAAAACACTTTAGAACTTCCAAAGTTTGATGCAGAAAATACTTAAAAATAGAACACAGAACATATTAGAGCCGGTCGTAAATAAAGTTTCTCTGGAAAAAAGGCTTTAATAAAATGGTATCCGCCTTCTTCGAATTTGGAGGAAAACGTGGCTGCATTCTCTGTAGTATGTATATTTCATAGAGCATAGTATGCCATGTATCTAACATAAGAATCATCCAGAAAAATTTTCTTACAATGCAAATAAAGGAGTTACAGCAAATGAAAAAATAAATTCCAGACAACAATATAGGAAAAAATAATAAAAAACTTCGATTAGTTAACCGTTTTAGAAACTACGGCTATCTGATTTTCAAAGCATGAAACATACAATAACAGTTACTCTAAAAATTACTAATTTAAATATAATAAAAATCGAGATCAATATATCTTGAATTCTGCATTTATTTTTTGCTCTTTTAAATGTAATTACGAAAAGTGTTCCAAACATTTCCTCGTACAGTTTAAGAAGGCATTCTAATTATTTCTCATCAAAGTTCATTATGTAAAACTTCACGTTTCGGCATTAGCGTTCATTCTTATTATTTTAAACATACCTCTGAAATTATCAGCCGCGCAAATTACCTGCGACCGTATCCGAAAGGAGGGGAAAAAAATTGGCGCCGAGTAGCGTTCTAAAAAAAGAAGGGAAAAATATGGCCGTCTTTCGTCATTACATCCAGCTACCATTTAATTGCTAGAACCTAGAATAATATCGCAGTATAACGAGCACTTAGTATTCGTCGCGTGAAGCGGGCCATTAAGGAGATTTTTCGGTATTCCTTTTTTTAACGCCCATAATTTTGCGCTTTTATTTTTGCTTTATTATTATTATTATTCGTTCATTTTTTCCCGCGCATGCGCTTGTACCCGGCCATGCCCATTATTATTATGCCGAGGAAGTGATAAAGAAGCAGGCGAATAAATACAGAAGCATTAGGGCAGGGCCTCTTATAGGGTTGTCATAATTTGGCGATTAATCAAAACAAAATTTTTATTCTTATTCTCCGCACAATTAATTAAAGAAAAAAGATTTTCTCAAATTGAGCACGAGTCATAAATGAATTCAACTTTCGTTTTTAAATTCTAGAGATTACAAAAGGTGGGGGTACCAGAAAATTTACTTTGAATGCCTCTTTCACCGACCATTACCTTGAAAGAAATTCAAAATTAAAATTTGCTTTCCGGTATGCTTTAGCTTTCTATTGCCTACCAGCGACCGAGTAGCTGAATACTGTTAGTTCGTTCCAGGGCTCGAATCTGGGCAAACGGGTTCACTATATGATTGTTCGTGATTTTCCCCATGTGTAACGAGCCCGTTTCTCTTTAAAAGTCCTCCACGAAGGCATCGCTTCCCTTAAGAAGATAGCCCTCGAGTGCTTCTCCATAACTGAAAATAAACAATCTCTTTCTATTTGATTAGTAAAGCATTTACTTCCTGTATTAAACACAAGAATTTTGGAAACTCGGAAAAGTGGGCAAAAAATAGTTTTTGTTGGTACTAAATTTATTTTGGGTGATTTTACTCACACACTGCACATGCAAAAGTTTTAATTGAAATAAAAAGAGGTAACTTTTTTTTTCTTTAAACAGGCATAATGTTTTGTTACATATGATGAATTTGAGTGTCTTGTTTGAGTGCACTGTAGACACTATGCGCTTTTGCACTACGCACTGCAGACACTATGCGCTAGCCATGCCTTCTCCAGAGTTCGAAACCGAGTCCATCGGTACTACAGGCAGTGTCACTAATCACTATACCGGCTGGGTGGCCCATTTATAGTACAAGAAGCTGGAAAGCGAAGTATTGCAATGGATTGTCAAATTATGTGGTTAACGTATGCTACTAAACAAACTGTGAAGAAATGTGGCTTTATACTATAAGTTATTTAACAAAATTCGGGTGTTGTGTAGATTAATAGTATCTGCAAGTGTTCAAGTAACGCATTAATATATGCCAGTATGCATGCTCACAGATAAGGTTTTGTTATTCCGTTTTACTCACAAATAATAGCTACTAATAAATGTGGAAGAAAGTTTGATGAGTTTATTTTGTTACTAAAAGCATCCAAATGCTAATAAGACGGATTCTTTTCCCTTTATTTAGAATATCAAACTAAAAAGCGAGCAACATAGAGAGTTGGCAACATGACATCTGGGAAGATGCTTAGGCTAATGTATGCTAAACGTCCTAAAATAAATAATAAAAGAAATAAACAATAAACAGATTGATGAGTAATTTTTTTATTAAATATATATAACATATTATTTTATTAAATCTAATATACTAACGCGTAGGCAATGATATTTTCCTCCCGAGATTCGAAAACGGCTTCTTCCGGTTCAGTTTATTTAATTAATAGTGTTAAAAAATAGATGTGAAGTTTTTACGGGGTACAAAGCATTTATTCATAGAAAGCGAAAAGCTTATATAGTGTGAACTTAATTCTCCTATACATGTAAAATATTCTCTAATATATATGGATGGGTTTGGATTCAGTCAGCAAAACCGTGTATGTTGACTCAACAGACCAGTGACGTAGAACTCGGATGTTTCTTATTTATGGTGAGAAATTCTTTCCTGCCAATAGCTCTTTCATTTGTTTTGAAATCAGATTAAGTCGTGAGCTAGCATCTAGGAGCGAAAACAATTTCGAATATCTTCCAAGACTTCCGCCATAACAAGACAGGAGCATTCTATAAATGTCTCATTACCATGAAAATACCACGGAATCATTTGTTTAGAAATTTTATAGTTTCTCCTCGCAGGAAAGCGAAGTTGGTGTTTCAAAAAATAATGTTATGACTGCAGAAACTATGTAATGTTAAGGAAAGTATCACAATGATAATTGTCAGAAAAATATCCCATTGACGCAATATGACACGAGTCTATGATTTTCAATTCTTTCTTTTCCCCCTCTCGGAGAAGGATTTAATGGATGCATTCGATTCCAGCACTCACTCATTTATATAATGAAGTTCCAAATGTTCACATGCAGCAGCATAGCAGCATGCTTGTGGCATAAACATCTGTGCATTTTTAAACGTCCGTCATCGATCCACTGTCACTCCTTCCTCATTCAGAATAATTATACTGAATGCTAGGTCCATCTGAATGTGCTTGGTTTCCGATCTACAGAGCCTCTGCAAAATGCTGTCATTTATCGAACCATAGTTTAATACTGTTGACTGTAACAAACTTACTGAACATTTCTATTCCATTTTGCAACGAGCCTTCCACCCGCCATTTCAAGTTTAATCCAACTTTCTAGAAAAATATCTCCTGTATCTCCCAGTGCTCTCTAACAATGACAGCTTAATAATTCATATATTCTTTTCTTCCTAAATCCTCGTACTATCGCAATTGGGGGTATAAAATAACAATGCCTTCTCGAGATAAAAGCTAGAAAGAGAAGTGCCCTTACAAATTCATAAGTAACAAGGCGACAGAATTGTCTTAATCCTTACATTATAGTACACATTTCCGATGCATCAGTTCTAAATGGCAACGACATTTCTCACCAATTCTTTCACTGAATAATCGGAGAATAAATAAATAGTAAATTTAGCTGTTTACCTCTTTGCTAGATTTGTCACTTTTCTCATAGGTGACGGTGATATGACATACTATTATTAGTGCTGTCTGAAATTCTCTTTCTATGACAAATATATAACAGCAATTCAAACTGAATGACTAACAATTGTTTTTCAGCTTCTTTCGATTCTGAATAAAAATCATGTAAATTTTTTTTTTTTAAATTTTACTGTTGACAAAGTTTTATATGTTAAAATTAATCAGGATTTAGTTATCAATATTTATGTTTATCAATTCAATATTTACATTTTTAACAAATAAATAAGAATTGCTATGATACCATAGTTACTTTTATCTATTTCCCTGTGCTTAAGCATACTACGTATGATTATTGTTTAAGGGCTTCATTTTTTTAAATGAGAGATAAAAAGGTTGCCAATTTTTTATTTATAACAGTAGTGGCTTCATGATAAAAATTAGCTATATAAGGATAAAAAGCTTACATGTGCATGTGACTTCTATTGCCTGGACTCATGTCACTTTCCCTCGTTCTGAATTCCAAGCAAGGAAGCTTTTACAGTGTTTAGTTTTCCTGAGTGAGGATTTTCCCTGCAGATCAGAAAAAAAGAACTTTATTTCAAAACCAGTGAATTCCTAGAGCAGCGGAGAAACCTAATAGATTATGCTACGTTACCTGAGTATGGCAAAGCACACCAGGGTTTAAGACAACGAAGCCTTCGTGGAAGACTGTTGAAGGAAAATTGGCTGGTGTTAACTTTACACATGACGAAAACCACGAAAAGCAAACCAGTAGCCATCAAACAAGTAGTAGTTTTCCTGAGGTCAAATCCCCGCATTCAGCTATCTTAACCACTAGACCACCAGTGGGCCACCTGAGGAATCTGAACCTGTGCCTACAGAAACAAATATAACAATTTTCATAATTATATAAAAAATTTAAGTATTATCAAAGTTATACGTTTAGTTTAGTTATTTGGTTATGACAAAGATCACTAGGGCTACCTGCCTATGGGAAGGAAAGTCTCCATGGAGGAATTTCTAAGGGTAACTAGTTCTTATCTACGTGTACATGGGAAAGGAAATATATAAAAAATTATTTAAAACATTTAAGAAAGGGGTCTGCTGAAAGTTCTTTGACAAGCACGCTTGAGGTACTCTTAAAGAGGTATCTATACAGACTAAAACTCTTATCACTTTTCAAAGGTTCTCTCGTAATAAAATTACTTACATAAGTAATAATAATCCCTCTATCTGATGCAATTATCATCAATTTTTATTTTATTCCTATCCAAATTTTCTCTAGGCCGAGGTGAATATGGTCTCTATTTTATTCATTTGTTTATTTGGTGAAAAATAATTGTCTTGTAGAAAATAAATATCTGACTCTAGTTATCTAATATCTGTTATGTTTAGGGATAAAATGGAATCGACTTCTTTCGTTGGCCTAGGAACAAATTGTTTCCTAATTTTGGAGGTGTCAGTGCATTACAATAAATTATGTTTAATAAGTGAGTGCAATTTTTTAAAGTCGTAATATTCTGCATAGTGAATTGTCAACGCATTATGTTTACACACTGGAACAAAAATTAAAAGATATTGAATAGAAATGGACACAGTTTCCATTGCTTTACAGATTGAAATATTGTATTTGTACAAAATTATTACATTTTCATGATTGATAAAATGCAACAGTAAACATGAATAAGTTTTGAAACTGAATAGGTTTTATACAAGAACAAAATGAAACAAATTGAATAATTCTACAATCGTGCTCCTTTACCTACTGATTCAATATCAGCAGCTTCAAATAGCTCAGTTTCTTCTAATTAAAAAAAGCAAACTGTACATAAGTTACAGACCGCGCCACTCGAGAACGGGATATAAAATAATGAGAAGGAACTGAAGTTAAAAGTTCATCACATCCTTGTTCAAACTCGATCACTTAGACTTTCAGTGACAGAAATGAAATTCTATGTTTCTGTACCCTTGTGCCTCCGAGTTCTATTCAGCATCATAGCAGAGAAGAATTGAATCACTATCTACGTTAAGCGGAAATTCCTACATGAGCACAGGTGGAATTTCGTGGAATACAGAACAATATCACCATTGACACAAAATTCGCAAAGCTGCTTAAAGGGGAAAAGCAAAGTTTTAACAGCTGGAAAATAACAAAGAAAAATTTCGAATTGCTAGAATATTCGATGGGGAGGGATATTCTCGGTAATGATGATGGAGCATATGGGTGAGAGAATTTTTTCTTCTCTCCGTAGCTCTGTTCCCTCTTCAAATTATAAACCGATGTAAATTGCCAAGTTCTTGAAAATGAACTTTGAAAAAGAGGAATTTTATAGACTCTTTAACGTGAAATTCAATGATGTTTTAACAATCGACAATATTTAAATTCCAGACTGCCTGAAATCACTTTTTTTAAATCATTTTCAATGCTGTTTGTTGAATCAAACTAAAACTATTAAATAATGCTTCAATGTTTTATAATAGTATTGTCTGTCTAAATATCTGTGATGCATTAAAAATATGAAGAATGTGTAAAAAATATAAGCACATTTGCGGATATCTCTAAAGTACCTTAAAACTTTTTTAATCCCAAATACTGCAAAATTGAACTTCATTTCTTAGAGTAAAAGTTTTTGATAGCCAGCAATTTCTTATATGGATACAACTGCCAATAATATATAGCATCGGTTCATTGCGGCAAAGTTTTGCAGAATTATCTGAAAAAAGAATTTCTTATCTGACGAATTTTGCAGTACTTTTATGATCGCCACGCTCAGTTATATCTTTCAGTACAATTAAAAAAAGTTCATGTAAGATATGTTTCAGAATCGAAACATGAAAAAGTCGGGAAATTGAGACTGTTTGTAATCAGTTTTGGTGCATTCTTGCGCTGAAATTGAATACCAATGAAGCATGTTTCGAACCATAAAAGATTTACGCATCGAAGTTTGGTCACGACATGATAATTTTTGTCTATTATTGTAACAGTGCCTGCAAACTTCGAGGTTCCATTGCTTACGCTTTCCTAATAATTAAGTTTTTAAATGTTTCACGAACTTCTGGAGATCCATTACACATTTTAAGAAACTGCATTTAAACTTATTTTCCTAAACACAGCCATAAAAGAATTTTTACCTAATCTCGGCCGCCTTATCGGTATAGCGGTTAGCGTTGCTAGCTATCGTATCATTGATGGGATCTCGAATAGATCTTGAATATTCGCAAGTATATAATGTCTTTCTGGAATAGGAGCACATAAAATACACAACTATCCAAGAAGTTCCTTCGAATAATTAAGTGTTATGGAAAAAGGAGTGGGAGACCTTTGGATCCGTACTTCGGGGACTTTTCTTCAAAACTGGAAGTGAACCAGGCGAGGTCATACTATCACCTGTACGGTGCCCAAGGCCCATGCCAACGGCAGACGCAATTCTGGGCTTCTTCCTCGATCAAATTTATAGATTTGATCTGATTTTAATGTCGGATAAGTGAGTTAAGTTATAATGTAACTTAACCGCAATGTTATTTTAATTTATTAAATGAGACCGCAGTCTTTTTGAGGACACCGAGTTCGAGTGGTTTAGACAGCTCAGTAGTGGGAGTTTGACCCGGGTTCGATTTCTGACGAACGTACTGGCTGCATGGCTGGTTTTCGCGGATTTCCCAGTGTTTAAACGAGAACCCAAGCCAGTTTCAATTAGGAAATCCTCCATAACGGCATCCATCCCTATAGGCACATAGCTCTCTTGCATATTCGAATAATTTAACCTAACGTAATTTTCCAGAAAATTTTCAAACACTAGTTATGAATATTAGAAAAAGAATTTTTGAAGAAAAATTCTCATTTCTACAGTGTATTTTCTTCGACTTTTACAACAAAAAGAATTAAGAAATCCATAATCTTAGGCCTTCAAAGAAATTATGATAAGACTATTGATTTAGGATAAGTCATTGAGATTTGTACACCACTGCATGTACAAATGCACAGCAGTTTTTAAAAGCCCAAAGTATATAAATTGTTATTTAAGAAAGATATTGGAGTAACAGGAAAATAAAAGTAGAAAAAGACAGCATAAAGATACATTTTCAGTTTAAAAAAAGCTGTTTTTTATGCGTAAAAGAGAAATACCGAATGGCAAAATTCTTTAGTCTCAGAATCCGCTTGCTTTATTAAGTGGAACTGATAATAAATAATTAATCGAGGGCGAAAAAGTAGTAAATACAGATGTTAGCATTCCAGTTTGGAAAATAAAATTAATCAGCGTACCCAACTACCTTTTCTAGATTCCCCAGCTCACGCCCAAATCACTGTTTTAAATTAATGAGCCGAAACGGAATCGGTTTTCATGAACTCCGACTTGGACACGCTTCAGGAAAGCGAGAGCTAAACGGCAAATAATATCTTAATTTTTCTTCTTGTTAAATTACCCGAAACTGCATTCGCATTGAACTGCTAGTTTGCATATTCACTAATGTGGTAATAAAAAGGAAGTATTTTCGCATTGTTAGAAAATTTAATAACTTCAAAGACTCGCCTTCCGAATTACCCTAAGAATTGATGACGCTTCACCTGGTACCGACTGTTGGATCGAAATCATCCAAAATGACTAGGTTTTGCATTATTTTGCGCTTTAGAGGGCTGTACCGATCGATGAACTTCGTTTAACAGACCCATTTTTAAAATCAATGGGGCTTGCATTATATTCTGAAAAAGAAAATTTGCGCTTTTCTGAAAAAATGCGCTTTTGCAGATTTGAAACTGAATCAAGTTTCAAAGCATAACAATTTTATAAGTTAGTCATGTTTCAAAACAAGTGAAACGGAATTCTCTACTTTTCTTGGGATATAGTGATCTCAAAGTGCTTCATATTTAAGCATAATTAACATAATAAAAAACACTGCTATTTCTGTAAGTAGGAAACTCATTTAAAAATGACAGAGCTCTTAATTCTGAACATTAGTAGCTAAAAACATGGATAATACATTAAGTATATCGCCATCGCTTTATTAATTGGAAGTTATTTTCAATTTAAAATACATTTGCGAAATTATTGAATGAAGAATACAATTCTATGCGAAAGATGCAGGATGAGTTCGAGTTTGAATTTTATGTGTGACCAACATGAAGAAGTTTTACGATTACGCTTTTATTTTTTTTAATATGGCTGAAATGCAATTTATATTAATCCAGTTATCTTTTCCTATTAACTACAGTTTTTTACATAATGAAAATATTGATCAAAGTAGTTTTTATCAGAAAAGCTTCGAACGCTATCATAATGATTTATTTCCCTCTTTTGCTTCAAATTTTTAAATTCTTTCTTCTCGATGGAAAACTTTGTGGCTTTCTAAAATTTAACTTTTTAAATGGCATTACCCAAAGATATTATTACACCACTCTTGCATTATTACAGCAAAGCAGATTATAGAACAAAATTATAGAACAGAGGCCATTGATCTTTGAAGTCCGTTGGCTATTATTCTGCAGCCATTGATCTTTGAAGTCCATTGGCTATTATTCTGCAGTTGTGGATTACGATGCTTTTCCATAATTGTGCCTTTCCATAAGTATTAAAAATGGGATAAAGATTCTAATAAATGAGTGTCAATATTTTGTACCGATTAGCTCACACCATTTTCGTCAATTTAAATTTAGTTAATTGACGAAACTGCACAGATACACTCTAAAGTATTACTTACTTTAATGTACATATATAGATAATAAAGGCAATTGACACTGATTAAGCACGTAAGGATTACAGGCTTTATGGAGTACATCTTTACGGAGAGCTTTCTAAAATCAACTGACTTATATTTACAATTTAGTTTGCAAACATGACTATTTTTCATTTACATACAGGATATTAAAAGTCTTAGAGATAATTTTACGAAGGGTATGAAGATCATAGTTTGAAGCAAAATAAGAACGACTGGAAGAAACAATTATAAAACTAAAATGAAATATTTTAACAGTCAGAAAGCTACTAAAACTTTTAATTTCCATATAGAGAATCAAATTTTTATAGCTTGAAAGCATATGGACTGAAACTGAATACAAGTTCATAAATAAAATAAAAAAATCTGATCTAAAAGTATCAGTGACAAAGTAAATCGAATTGGTACCCTAAATGAAAAAGTTATAAACTAATTTTTTTAACGTGATTAAACGTGATAAAAGAGTTTTATCACGTTTTAAAAGTCGTTCTTTAAGTGCAACGCTATCTAAATAAGAAAGATAAGAAGCTATTACTTAGAATTGCATGTTCAGTGTTCGAATTAATATTAATGATAGAACTGTTAAATATAGGTGTAAATATCTCTACATCTTAAAAATTATCTACCTTCTAAGACAAAATTAAGTAACCTTTAAAAAAATTACTTTGATATTTAAAACATGGCTTGATATGAAGATTTTTGCTTTCTTTTACACTCCTTGAAAGTTCGTTTTACTGACCCCTGGTACTTCATTAAACTTGGGAGTTAAAGTATTGAAATGTTTCAGATGCCATCCGTATATCCAATTGAGGCAAGAATGACGTTATTTATAAAGGTTATTAAAATATTTGTGAGATTTACAACTAAATTCAGTTATCTAGTTGGGGACGCAGAAAATATAGGATTAAAAGTAAAGATAATTTGTTTCAGGTTTGTTTCTTCAAGAAAAGTCAATTTTTCTGCAACGTACAAAGGCAGTGCTATGAAAAACATAAATATAATAAATAATAAATAATTAATGCCAAAAAAAAAACAAGATTTAATCTGAGGAATGCCTTCTTCTGTTTCCATTGGTCTGTTGGGTTTGCACTGTTGAAATTACTTGTTTACATAAAGATTGTTTTTATTGCAAGCTTGGTATTAGTGTACTGATATCAGAGAGAGCCTCGGTGCGCCACAACTATGAACGTTTTCGATAAAATGGGAACTTCAAAGTCACTTTCTGCCTCCCGAATTGCCTCGTAACAATGGGGAAAACAGCTGCAGCAGACGATTTGAGTAGCCTAACTTTTTTCCCACTATTTAGTTCCCGTTAAGGATGCTTCGTTTCATCAAATATGCACAAATGAAGGCTGTCTTGAACTGCAATATCAGATGAAGTGAAAAATCTGAAAGGTTTCAGAATTTAAATCACGTCTAAAGGGCAATTTTTCTAATGTTTTGTGTTGCCTTTATTGTGTGTTGCCTTTATTTATTAAATATAACGTTCTTCGCACTTAAACCATAAAATTCAGTTCAACAGCAATATCGCAAAATCATTTTAAAATGAGCATATCTTTAGAATTTCCGATACACAGTTCCTCGCGCTGGAGATAATAAAGGTTGTTTTCCCTCGTAGAGTGTTGCCATTGCTCGCTTTTAAATCGTTGAGTTTGATCATCAAAAATTCGTTAAAGTTTTACAAAATATGAAATAGATAATAAAACAAATTCCAAATTTGGGCTTCCAGATGCGCATATTTGGGTGGAAACGTACGTCATTCAAAATTGGACGGCTCGAGGTACCGCTGTTTTATCACATTTGGAGAAATATACATACATTTATATTAGATTCTTCATTATTTAATTCCTTTAAATATAATACAGAAAGATAACATTTGGTGGCTACAATTTGAAAAGTGATACAGCCGTTTAAGTGAATCAACGCAAAATCGCAAAACGGAAACAATAGTCCTTCAGGGACAAAGCCCCTTTGAACTAAAAAAAAAGAAAAAGAACAAGGTCGCTCATTCAGTTCACTTGGTTACCTTGTACTAGACGCATATCTAATTTCCTGATCACTTTCTCACATTCTTCATGTGTTTGCTGCTGTTGGTATGGCTGAAGAAGCAACAACTCAAAAGAGATATTGTGACCGAGGCAATTATTTACGAGAGGGCGCGAATTATATTCGCTATTTATTGGAGACGATCCCAGGCTTTTGAAATAATGAATCTGATGAGACATTCGAGGCAAATAGTGGCTGGTACGAAAAGTTTAAAAGAGAAACTGGAATTATCTCCGTAGTCATGATGAAGCAAGGAGTTCAGACATGAAGGCAGCAGGGAGTTCTGCGAAACTTTAGTGGCACTGAACAGCAGCCTCAGAGTACATCCCCCAATAAGTCTTCAGCTGTGACAAGACAGGGCTATTATAGAAGATGATTGCAAGGAGAATTTATGTAATAGGAGAGAAGACAAAAATACCAGAACACAAACCCCTGAAAGATAAGTTGACCTTCGCAGTATATGCAAATGCCAGCTGCCAGTTCAAAATAAAGTCACTCCTCATATATCATTTAAAAACCTAAGGTATTTAAGACCCATAAAATTTATTTAAAATTTTCTAGGTTATGAAGAATGGAAACTTGAAGGCATGGGTAACCAGCCAGTTCTTTGTAAAGTAGGTCAACCATGTCTTTGATCGTGCTGTTAAAAACTACTCACAGGAAAATAACTTACGCTTACATGTACTTCTCATACTTTCTTATGCTCCTGCGTATCCACTGAATCTCGAAGACAACATCTTCGAAGCGTTCAAGTTCATCAAAGATTTTTGCCTTCCATCCAACGCCATCCCTATCCTACAGGCGGTAGACAAGAAGGTGATTTCAATATTTAAAAAATTCTTCACCAGACACCTGTTTCTTCTCTTCTTTGATGTAACTAGATCAAAAAATTACACATTCAAGAATTCTGAAAGGATTTTTTTTAATATTGATGCAGGCCTAAGATGGTATCGCAGGTTAATTCAAGGTGAGCCCTTGAACTCTACGTAGAAGAAGTTGTGGCGTTAGACTGCATCCGAAAGGAATTTTGAAAGATTCAAATCCGCAGTTCTGGAGGAGATTGTGCAGCTCAGAAAGACCATGGCTCTGGAGGTGGATAAAGGAAAAGTAAACGTATTCGTTGAGGATCCCTCAAAGGAACTTATCAGCCAGAGTTATATGATGGAGGAGCATGAAAATGTTTTGAAAAAGATTAATAACGAGTAGGAGG
>KK112050.1:88788-123719 GCA_000611955.2 Stegodyphus mimosarum | reverse complement strand
AGCCTAACTCTTAATTTGAAATTAATAACATTCTGGAAAAATTGACGGCAGTTGCCGAGTTCATTATATACATAAGTGCATCATGTCGCGCAATAGAGCTAATTCAATTATAGACTTATTTAATGCGTTTAATTATATTCTTAAAGTAGAGGAAGAAACAAACTTTCTTGGACAAGTTTCTATGTAAACACACTTTACTGAAAGGGAGAAAACAGAGGAGAAAAAGATAGCAAAACCCATGAATAATGAAGGCGTGACGCTAACTTAAATATAGTATTGTAATTAAAGTTTATAAAATCAGTTTATTTTTCACATTGTGAACATCATTTACATTTACATTTTTATTACATGTTTCTATTATGCTTTCTAAAGATTTCATCGGTTTTTTATAGAATGCATTCCATTTTGTTTTTAATTAAATAATTATGCTAACAAATTGAGGAGGTTACTTGAAGAGATGGAGCGCATTAACGGTATTTATATGTATTTTAAACGGAAAATTATTTCAGGGTACAATCGGCCACAGAACAAATCAAACTCGTATATTGAGGTAACACTGAAAAAAAAATTAAGCACTAAACCTGGTAAAATTATAAAAATTCAAACTTTGCTTACAAGATACCAATAAGAAAGATACAGTACAAATCGGGTTAGCAGGGGTTTTTCCTTTTATTCGTGAAAACTTATTTGAAGTGGAAATGCTATTTATCATTTTTAATTCGTTGATGTAAGATCCTGCATCGATTTCCATTCAGTACAGATTTAGGCCGATAAGGAGCACAGAATAAACCAAAATAAGAATCACAATAATAAAATGCAATGTTACCTTTTCTTTTTAACATATCACTCAACAGAAGGCCGTAAATTTCACTCAGAGTGCGACAAATACAAAAGGCAAGATAATCGATCTGCCCGTGCAGAATTACTTATTTCTGAAAAGGAAAGACCCCTTATTTGTTTCTTAAAATACGCTGTATGTTTAGTTGAAATCAGGATCATAGAAAAGCCTCAATTTAACAATCATTAATATTCAGATTGGCTTGCATATTCAGATTTGAACCTACCAGAATTTCCTTATCGCACAAGGAGATTTTCTTGTAAAATTTTAATGTTCTGCAACAAAAGTTAACTGGTTAACTAAAACAGAATCAATAGATTTTATAAACAGAATCAATAGATTTTCTTAATGTTTTCAAAATAGCTACTTACATAAAACATGAAATTCCTTTGCAACTTGATATTCCAAAACGTGCACATCATCACGCAACAGAACATGTTCTTGGGCCTTTTCTTGATCTAAAATTTTTCGCCTTCTATCAAAGTAAAAAGGCACTGAAAAATAAGAGTACTGCGATATTTATTATCTCTTTTTTATGCCAGATAAGAATATATATATATATATGTAAGAAAAAATATGATAATTAAAAATCTAACTTTAATTTGCAATAGTTCTTTTATTGTCTATTTTAATTTGAATACTTCCCCTTTCTGTCCCCAAACTGGTAACTGTTTATACTAATTACTGCGTCATTTCGAAAATAATCACGACCACATGACGTGCAAAACGTTAATAACGCAGATGTTTACATAAAGCTGCAGACAATAATAATCTTACAAAATTATTAGTTTACCAATCAAGGTAAACTAAAACCCAAACTGAATTACTAAATTACTCTAAACAGACAGTTCATCTTGGGTATGTTGTATTCTCCCTCTCGTTCCCGTCTTGCCAATTTGCTTGCGCTCCGTTGCTGCACTTTTTTCACTTCATCGAAAATTAACTGTCATGAAGATGTTGGTATAGCACAAATGTGAGAAAGAAAGGAAATCATTTCGCGTCCATTACAAAGTATATTTATAATAAGAATGTATTTCTCATGAATAAGGAAAATTCAAATCGGCCACTGCGACTGCTAATATAGAATTAGTTTATTAATCCCCATGCCAAAAAATCTCAAATGTTTTCACATATGTATGTGTGCGTGTGTGTTTGTGCATGTGCGTACATATATATATAAATTCTGATAGTTAGCGTTTTCAAAAAAATAAAGAAATTTGTCCAAAAGCAAAAAGATTTTACAGCAAACATAGCAGATTCATAATTTTATTTATTTCATCTGTAAACTAATGCTTATTTATTACTTTAAATTTATTCTTTCTTGAAATTTTTCACTTAAAAAACGTGTTAGATTTTAATTGATGAGGAGATTATGCCTAACTAATCTAATTATTTCAATTTCTGAATCAGTTTGAAGGCAAAATAACTCTTATTGACTTTCTGGTGCACTCTTTTATTTCCGAATTGGAATTGTAAAAATGTAAAGAAAGCAATGGATATATACAAGATATATTGCAGTTCTTGTATTTCATATTTATTTATATCCTTTCGATAAAAAATAAATTTCCGGGGTTTCTTTTATGAAACTGTAATCAGTCTTTTAACACTACGAAATGTCACAGGATATTTTCATACAATAACTAAAACGACACAATGATGTTTTCATACTTAATCAAGGTCTCTTTTCTGCAATTGAGGTCGTCACATGCTAAAAGCGATGTAATCGGGCTTCTATCTGCACGCATTACAGATTGTATTCTAATAAAGCGTTTAAAATCTCAAAGGAGGACAAGCATCTTAAATGTTGTAAGTCCTTGATGTCGCTAATAAATATTCGGGCTGACATTATTTGAAATGGACTTTGACAGATAATTAATCTCCGGAAGATTCCCAACGATAAAAACAATTATTATTTAATAAAGTTATAATTATTGTGTAGTAAAGACATAATTATCGTATAACAAAGTTCTTTTCCTTTATGTCGCTATCAAATGAATGATGCACAAAGACTTAGATTTAACATTAGCTTCATAAATTAATGGGATAAAGATTGGTTTAGATGAGGAGTAACCAAAGGACTCTTTACTAAAACGGAGTCGATGAAATTTTAAAAGGAGTCAAGGGGTTGAGAGCGGAATATGCACTGGAATTTGATCGGCATAATCAGGATTCCATTAGTCACAAAAGTTTATTAATGAGATTGATAGTTAATTGTTTAGTAAAAAATCTTATGTGGACATATCACATGACTTCCTTGTATGGACTGTTAAATTATACACACTTTTTGCTGCATTGCATTTAAACCTATTTCCTCGAATTCCATTAGAGATATATTTCTCATTCAATTAATTAAGTTCTCACTTCGCGGAAATGCAAAAACACGTAAAAACTCAAAGCATCTTCATGAAAAATTGCAAAGTACAAAAAATAAATAAATAAATAAAAATAAAACGCCAAATAAGAGTTAAAATAGTTTAAAAACAATTTTTACAATTAGAGTTTCTAAGTAAAAACAAGTTCCAGCGGGCAGGAAGGCAGATTTTTTGGTGCACAAAATTTAAATTCTCCTTTTGGTCCCACTCGGAAAAAAGACACTGAAGTTGGTACAGAAAAATGTTTTAATACCAATGAGATAAGACTGAGCAGCATTTAAGCTTGCGCTGTATAAGAAAGCAACACAAACAAACAAACAAAACAGAACGCAGAACTTCCTAAGAAGTTTGCTATTTATAAATCACTTGAGAAATTTAAAAGGAAATTTTAATATTCGCTTCTGAGACACTTAAATTTGCATGGCTTATAAGTAGTAAGCCGGGGTACTCGTGCGGCGGAAGTGACATCACAGAAAAGGACGTGGCCTCCGCCATCTTTGATTTCTCCGAAAGTGACGACACCAGCCCCATCTTGTATCACGTGATGGAATGACGTAATCATGTCGAGTTTCTTTTTATTATGTGGCAACAACTCTATTTTTCAAAGTTTTATTTTTTGGGGCAACGATATTTTTTAATGTTTGTGGCAACGATCGCTGAAACCATGTGTTTGGAATGATATCAGTATTATTATTTTCCTTTATTAGTTTAGTTATTTAATTATTAATCATTTAATCTTTTTAATTCTGAATCATCCTTTTATTATTTTAACCCGTCATCATTTTTATTTGATAATATTGCATTTTAATGAATTTAATATCACTTTCCCTGAATTTTAAAAAGAACTTCACGGCCGGGATTCGAACTCGCTATCGCTGGGATCGGATACCGAATTGCTACCGCTAGGCAATCCTATCGTCCCTCCAAACTTGTTCTTTCACCTTGTCCACCCTTTTTATCCATTTGACTTTGTACAGAGGAAACCGCCATGTCACTAGACTGAAGGATAGCGCATGCGCAAACCTCACTTTAACTTTCTAAGCCATTACTCTATTCTTTGCTGCTTTAAATATAAGATTTTCCCACAGCTTAAATTTTTTCTTTATTGTTAGGATATTTTTCATTGTTTTCCTTTTTTTTCTTCTCGTTCTTACTAGATTAAATTTATATGTTTGCTTCTGCAAATGTAAACTTTACTCTTGCAAATTAATGTTTCCAAAATTTTATATCCCTAGAAGAAAATTTATTTTTACATTTCTTGTCATTTTTTATTTTGCAAAAGTTTTTTCCTAAATTTATTCCTTTTCATATTTTTTACTTTAAAACTTTTTTGCGTTTAACTTTTTTTTTGACAAAAGTAATATTTATTTTTACAAGTTTAATTTTTTTTTCCTTGTTGATTTTTATTTTAAAGAAGTTGTTACTACATTTTTCATTTTGTTTTTTTCTTTTTTTTTCTGCTTGTTCTTATTAAACTAAATTTATATGGTTTGCTTTTGCTAATATAAATTTTACTGTCGCAAATTAATGTTTCTACATTTTTATTTCCGTAGCAGAAATTTTATTTTACATTTCTTTTCACTTTTTTATTTTGTAAAAGTTTTTTTTTTCCAAATTTATTCCTTTTCATATTTTTACTTTAAAATTTTTTTTACGTTCAATTTTTTTGGTTTTTATAAAATTAATATTTATTTTTACAAGTTTAATTTTTTGCCTTTTCGCTTTTTATTTTAAAGAAGTTGTTACTACATTTCTCATTTTGTTTTCAAAAATGAAATTTTTATTTTCATAATTTTTTCCACTTCTCTGTTTTCCCAAATGCAGTTTTCCCCCTTATGTATTTTACTTCCAAAAGTAAATTTAAATTTTTTCTTTTCACATTTTTTTTTCTTTTTCCGTTTTTATAAATGTAATTTTTTTCTTTTTTTAAAATTTTTCTTCTTACATTTTTTTCTTTATTTTACTCTTAACTTCTTTCCCTTGTTTTAAATACTTATTGATGTTACATCTCCATTTCCCTCTGGAGACCTTCATTGATAATATTTTCTGGAACTTTAAACAGTAATCTTCTATGCAGTTTTAATAAAACACTACATTTCTTACTTTTCATACTACTAAATAAGAGATACTCAGAACTTTTCCTTCTAATCTATTGTACTAATTACTAATGACTGTACTAACTTTATCAAAAACTACGCAAAACATTACGAATTCTCTTTTACACGTCTTACTTTTATTCAAAGGATTCGCCAAATTGTGTCTGACAATTGTAAATTTTACACTTTGCAATGCCACACTTATCCTCAGATTTAACTTTCATCCTGCTTTTAAAATATATTCATGCAGCATTTCTGATTCCTTTTTCCCAATAAATGTGTACAGACTTACACAAGTTTCTTTACTGTAAGACCTCTTTCTTGACTTTGAAGAAATCATATAAGGAGCAATAAATTTTTATGCCATAAAGTTCTCTCAAACCAATACATGGGTAATTTCTACCCAGTTTAGTTCAATTACATACCAAAAGTATTTCATTTCTTATTATTTTACTCTACAGGCATTTAAATGAATATACTCAGAACACTCCTTTTTTATTCAGCAGAAGGATTCCTTTATATAAAAACCTTAATATGGGTTAGTAACACAGTTTACAAAAATATCTTAAATTTTATTGTGCACATCCTACCTAAAACCACTAAACATTTTCTAAACCTTGATTTTTTTATTGTGAAAACATCACTTGAATTAACATGATGTCACCCATCTACCACAGAACCTCATAAATGCTACTATATTCGAACTTTCAACAGCCTTGACTTTCTTAACAAGAAACAGGAGATAGTACTATTTTTAGCTATAATTACACACAGAATTGATATTCGGCCATGGAAATAAAACTTTGTCGCCTTTTTAAAATTTCTTAACATGGAATATTTTTTTTCAACCAATAAGTATGATTATTATTTTTTGCTGAGTCTCATAGTCTCTTAATGTATTCATTGTAACTTAACTAAAAGATACCCATATTTCACACTGACAATAATTTATTTAGCACTGAACTGTTACAGCCTTTTGAGAACGAAATTTAATTTATCATACCTGGCATATAAACTCCTACGTAGTTATGCTACATTACACGAAATATTGAGTAAAGTTCCAAATACTGATCCAGCATAGTAATTAAAAGATTTAACACAGTCATTTTAAGATAGAAATTTAAAATTGATATTATTTTTTATCACTGAGCTCTTGCAGCTCTTTGAGAACATTTAACTTCTCCCGGATAGCAAATAAAATTATGCATAAGCATCATACATAACAAATAATAATCCAACTTAACTTACAAGTTTTAGCAAATTCTAAGTTAGGTACGCATTTCAAAATTGACATTGGTTAATAGTGAACTCTTACAGCTTTTTTGACATTTAACTTCTCATAGATAGTAAATAAAATTTCTCACCAATGTCGTACATAATAGGCAATAGTGACAGAAACTTCATATAATGATGTACTATAGTCATCAACTTAAAAAATTTTAAGGCAGTTTAGTATGATTTAACATAAGGACCACACTTTCAAAAAACCATTATTTTAATTAAACATTGGAGCCACACAATTCTGTGCACACATATAACATTTTATTTACCATAAGCCTCACACATATTAAATAAATAAAATACATTTTACAAAGTACGAAACACATTTCTCTTTTAACCAGCTGTATTCTTAAGAAAAAAGGGTGAAGGAAAGATACAGTGCTGGGAACCGTTTGCTGTTAGTGTTCCTCATTTCCTCACGCAATGATCAAAATTTACATGTACTTTAAAATCAGTTAAAAAGTATTCAAATGGAAGCATTCAAACAGGAATGCTTCACAAATTAGATAAAATATGGGTATACAATGAAATTAGCGATAAATACAGAAAAACATGTAAAGACCAAGGGGGGAAAAATGCATTCACGGAGAATTTTCTATAGTAAACTTTCTTTATTTTAGCATATGGGGTGCATTTTTCCGTTTTAGATTAAACAATTCAAGGCAATTCCTGTAAAACTAGGGATTTTGTTAACACTAGTTGGTAATGCAAATTATTAGAACAGTCCCAGACATATAGGAGTGGTATGCCATATCCGTAGATAAAACTTTTTTCCAAGCCAAACCGTAATAGTGAAATATAAAATGGAATAAGAAAATGTCAGATTTCCAACAAATTAGTATCTGAGTATGCAAAACATGAATAAGAAATGAATGTTTTTTCTGGAAATGTTCCGAACGTCATAAGTCAGGGATTAACTAGTTTCATAAACAGGGCATGAAAAATAATGAAGTATTTTCAGTTTTATTTTGTCTGTAGTATATTTACTTATACTACAGTTGTTATACAGTTACCGTTTTGTTGGTTGTATTCTAAATTTAGGCAAAAGTTGGTTAATCAGAGTGATTTTTGTGTTTTAAAGCTTTAGATTCATAAATATTACAACTTGAGAAATAATACATGTCAAAAGCAAAAAGATTAGAACGAAGAGAGAATCTACCATAAGCAGGCGAACGTGATAAATTAATTTTTCGCTGATTTTCACGAATTCATAGATTGGTATCGAAATTATAATGCCCTGTATATGAATTATGATTGTTTTCAAGTACATTACTATCACTGTTTTCCATTTACATAGACTTTCGTGTTAATTTACTGTTTTTCCTGAGATTTATCCACGTATTTACTTAATTTTTGAATTTTTTGTTTACAATTATAAAACCAAAAGAACCTAAGAGAACATTTTTTCTTGAAAATAATCCACATTTTCCCCAAACGCTATTTCTTTAATATCTTTGAAGTAACCCATTAAATGCTCAGACAGCCGTTGGGCTTCCCAGTGTCTGAGGGAAGTCATGAAGTTAGAGAATTTAAGTAATATTTTATCCCTATGCAGAATTTTTAATGCGTTTTAGATGAAAATTAACCGAATTTAGTCGTTCATTACTATTTTTTCTACTTCTCATACCATTACATTTCCAATGAAATTTGATTCATTGCCAGATAGTTGAATGTTTGTTATTTTTTTCGCCGAATGCATTTGTTATTTTTTTCGCACCCGAATGCATTTCGTGTCTCACATATGCTCATTACATATAATTTAACAAAATTACAAACAAGTTAGAAGTTAAGTTAATGTTTCCTGAAATACTACTGCACATTTCATTTCGGAAAGTTTACATAAGTATCTTCATTTTTCAAGCCTTCAATGTTTCTTTTCCTGCATCCCAAGTAAATTTTGAGCATAAAATTTTCAATTTTGAGACGAAGGTTATTTGCGAATGATTGGGATGTTATCATGTTTTCATAAACTGTTTTTGAGAACTACGTTATCTATAACCATTTGAACACTTTTGAATATTACCATTTTGTACATTATTGCCACTGTAAATCATTTAATTTTCAAATACTTTCCTGTTTATCTTTTACGATGCCTTGTAAAGACTTGGGAACAAATTTTTACTAAATACTTATACTGTTTCATTTAATAATTTTGTTACACTTTGGAAGATTTAACTTCAACAACACTACCACGCTGAACCAGAAATTAAGAAAAGAAATGGAATTTTTATCTTAGTATACTATAGGGATGGATTAATTCTTTTCTGACGCTGATGTATTCGCATGTAAATAACGGAGACTTTTAACCCAGCTCATACAGACATTGAATATTTTGTCTAAGTCACCATGATCACTGACTTGCATTGTCATAGATTTTTCTTGTGAGGTCTATTTCTTACTTAAAAAGAAGTTTATACACTATTTTCTTTAGAAACATGTCTAAAAAATATCTCATCTTCATAAGAAATATCAATCCTTTGATTTAAATTTCCACGAAAATAAGAACCCTTTTTTTGTAAACATTGCTTCTCTCTGACTCAAACTTTCTTCTTTATCATATTCGAAATGAACAATTAACCGTACATACCTAATAGATTGTATTGATGAACCAGGGTTAACTTATTGTACGGCATATCAAATGACTATGTGAAGAAAGTCATGTTTTCCCCTAAATGATCATTTTTCAGGTTGAATTTTATTAACGCACACATGTATTTATTGCATTTTTAAAAAAATTTAAAAGGCTGAAATGAGTGTTTCATTACCAAATTTGTATTTTCCAACTTCGGTCTACTGAAACGAAAACATTCATAACTTATTACGAAGAAAAAATTTGTACATGTTACACTTTTTTGATTAATTTTCAAACCACTTGATTATCTTTGAAAGATTGTGTCCTATTTCTGCTAATTTTCGCTTTTTTCAATGCATTTCGTATGTAACAAAAACTTAATTTCGAAACTTTTACTTACTTAACGCCTTGTATTGCATTGCTGAGCCGGGGCCATGCTTTTCATTTTTATTACATATCATGCGAATATTTTAAAACTGGTATATTTTCCTTCTTTTAGCCCAGTTTTAACCAGTATCTCACTATTACAGAGATTTTTTTAGTAAAAACTTAAAGTTTAAACTGAGCGTTTCAGTACTAATTTTGAAGATTCTGAATATATCCTACTCAAATGTTCATAACTGAGTGGCAAAGTAATTTATATACGTACTTTGCTGCACTCTTGGTTAATTATTAATTCGTTGCTCATTTATAATGCTTGTTTTCAAATGAAGGATAGAAATTATTATTAACTTTTCGCTTTTCCAAAGAATTTCGTTGCCACATATGTTTTGTACAAAAAATTTTCCTAAGTTACCGATATTATTACCAAAATATTTACATATTTGTTTCTTTGCAAACATGTACATGAATACCCACGTTTAATTATTTAATGTATATTTTTCTATATCAGAACTAAAATTTGGAACGAAAAATTTTAAATAATGTCATGTTCCACAAAATTTATGTATTTGTGATGTCGTTGCCTTTTTGTAAACTTTTGAAAGTATACTCTCGGTAGTCAGATTTTCGAAACTGTTTTCTCTTTGCTATTGGGAACTATTTTATCTTTGGTGTTGGTACACGCCAATAAATTCTGGATACTTTTTTCGTTTATTTCCAGCCTATGAGTTATTTAAATGCTTCAAAATATATTTGTAGATCGTTTATGTTGACATTTGGATGTTTTTGGAAATTGTGTTTATTTTATTCACTCGAATAAAACTGATATTTTCTTAAAGTTTTCTTATTCAGAGTATTAATCAATTATGACAGAATGGCGGATTTGTTCGCATTATTAAACATACAACATTTAGTATTCCAAATCTTTCAAGTAATCGTAATTTTTCCTATCAGTAATAAGAACACGAAAGGAATAAATGCAGCATATGTAGGCATACGGTAAAAATTTGTAAGTAAAAGAAATTCTTCAGATCTAAGAAATTAAGTAGACTATGAAAATATTCTTCCTATTAGAAGTTTATTTTTGGAATGACATGGCATATTAAACGTAAATTTACTAAAAAAAAGTGCTCTAGTGAACATCAAGTACTCTCCAAAATCTGAAAGTAATTATGCAAAATTGATTATAAGGCAGGTTTCCGTAAAAATGATTCCAGCGGAGGAAACATGCCAGCTGTCTCTTGAAATTTTAAGTGAGCATCTGACCCTCGCTCTTACAAATATTTTTAGTAGAATTGTAAATTCTACGTAAGTGCGAAGGTCAAATGCCCAAAAGTTTCAGGAGACAGCTGGCATGTTTCCTCCGATGGAACCATTTTTATGGTAATTTAAATTTACGTTTGGAAGTAAAATACATAAGGGGAAAAAAACTCCATTTGTGAAAACGGAGAAGTGGAAAAATTATGAAAATAAATATTACTTTTTGAAAACAAAATGAAAATGTAATAACAACTTCCTTAAAATAAAAAGCGAAAAGGGAAAAATTAAACCTGTAAAAATAAATATTAATTTGGTAAAAACCAAAAAAATTAAGCGTGAAACAATTTTTAAAGTAAAAATATGAAAAGGAATAAATTTGGAAAAAAAACTTTTACAAAATAAAAAAGTGAAAAGAAATGTAAACTAAAATTTCTGTTACGGAAATAAAAATGTAAAAACATTAATTTGCTACAGTAAAACTTATGTTAGCAAAAGCAAACCATATAAATTTAATTTAGTAAGAACGAGAAGAAAAAAAAGGAAAAAACAAAATGAAAAATGTAGTAACAACTTCTTTAAAATAAAAATCAACAAGGAAAAAAATTAAACTTGTAAAAATAAATATTACTTTTGTCAAAAAAAAGTTAAACGCAAAAAAGTTTTTAAAGTAAAAATATGAAAAGGAATAAATTTAGAAAAAAACTTTTGCAAAATAAAAAATGACAAGAAATGTAAAAATAAATTTTCTTCTAGGGATATAAATTTTTGGAAACATTAATTTGCAAGAGTAAAGTTTACATTTGTAAAAGCAAAACATATAAATTTAATCTAGTAAGAACGAGAAGAAAAAAAAGGAAAACAATGAAAAATATCCTAACAATAAAGAAAAAATTTAAGCTGTGGGAAAATCTTATATTTAAAGGAGCAAAGAATAAAGTTAGAAAGTTAAAGTGAGGTTTGCGCATGCGGCTATCCTTCATATTAAATTCATTAAAAATGGATAAAATGTAATATTATCAAATAAAAATAATGACGGATTAAAATAATGAAAAAGGATGATTCAGAATTAAAAAGATTAAATAATTAAAAATAATGATTAATAATTAAATAACTAAAATAATAAAGGAAAATAATAATACTGATATCATTCCAAACACATGGTTTAAGCGATCGTTGCCTCAAACATAAAAAAAATATTGTTGCCACAAAAAATAAAATTTTGAAAAATAGAGTCGTTGCCGCATAATAAAAACAAAACTCGACCTGATTACGTCATTCCATCATGTGATACAAGATGGGGCTGGTGTGGTCACTTTCGGAGAAATCAAAAATGGCGGAGGCCACACCCTTTTTCTGTGACGTCACTTCCGCCGCACGAGTACCCCGGCTTACTACTCTTATAAAATCGTTGAAATGCGATATATCTGATCTTGACACTATGATCTAAGTAAAGTTCATTGCATTGAAGGAGAACTTTCAAGTTCTTCTCTTTTTCAAGTACATCTCTTTTTCGGATACGCAAAATTTGGGAATTAAGAAGTCATCGAAGAGAACTATCCCAAATAAAAATAAAAGTTGCTGCGGATACCAACATTACTGACTTTACGCTCTTCTTATCTAGTGAAAAGAGGCTTTTAGTCAAGTTAATAATTTACTAGAGAAAATAAAAATGTTCACTGAATTTGGAGTATATGATTTAAAAATTAAGTTAAGCAATATGGAAAATATTTAAAAAACTGCATCAATATATCAAGCCGAATCAGTGTGGGGTTCCACCCTTTTATTTAACAGTTAAATGTGGAGAACCTCGTACATATATAAACGAATAATCCCTTGAGTGCGTGAATAGAGACGTAAGACTCAAGAAGGGTTAATTACCCTTTACTTCTCAAAATAAGATTTAACACTCCTATCTCAGAGCGTACAGCAAAGCCTTCACTTGGATTTGAACTTAAAGTGATAAGAACTAAAGTTTAGCTAAAAAGATATAGCCGTAGCCTTTCAAGGTTCTAAGTAGTTGGCCCCTGAATCTCAATTAAGTAGGCGAAGCTATCAAGGGCCTAAAGTGCGGCCGAGCGTAATAATAACTTAGAGAGAGACGTAGCCCAAAAGGCAAACGCAACTTACTCAGAAAGTCTGGCTCTCTAATGAAGTCAGTGAAACTTCGACTTAAATACTACTCTTACATATTTGTTTTAAACGCAATTCTGAAAACACATTCTGGTAGGAAATTGTAAGCTGAAAATAGAAAGGATAGAAAAGTAGTTTTAACTAAAGATAACTATTAAAAACTTAGGATAAACTTTACTAACTAGGGCTTGTAATTTTGATTCGTAAATTTGTTTATATTTGTAAAATTAAAAATAATAATAATATAAATAACAAAAACATAAATCTAACAACAAATATATAACATATAACAACAATTATGAAACATAAATCTAACAACAAACTTTTTTCAAGTTCTTAGTCTAATTGTTAGCTTTGAATTATTTACGTGCAGTTATTTGTATTATACTTACGTTGTATGTTATATATTATAGAGAAACGTGTAAGGGATTGGTGAATAAAAGATTTTTTTAAAAGGCCGATACAAGGAACGGGTTATTAATCCCTGGTTTAAACTAACAATTCTCTCTTACCATATTCCCCCTTAAGACTTATCTAACATACAGCTGAGAGCCAAGAGTAAAATAGAGCATTTCGGAAATCATCAACGTATTTTAATAAACCATACCAATTTTATTTCGGACAATATAATAATCAGTGTAATTCTTATATTACATAAAGTTCATTTTGAGTGTAATGTGACTAAGATGACAGAATAAATCAACCGTGATTCAAAGCCATAAATTAGCGCTAGATTTACCATGAAGCAAAATAAGCACGTGATTAGGACAACAATTAAAGAGGCCCCAAGGGACTCAGGAAAAGAAGCATCACCAAAACTTCTCATTGCCAGAACGGCGAAAAAAATTTGGCATTAAATGTATGTGGAAGCACCAAAGTTTTTCAAATGCTTACGGCCTCCAAAAATTAATAACCCGGTCCTGCAGAAAGTGCAGCATATGAAAACACAGTAATTTTTCTGTGACGTGTCTTTTGCTAGCGTGAAAGTAAAGTTGTATAGTATTACTTTATCTGCATCTTCAGCCTTGCAGAATCTTGATTTAGGTGTTACAGTACTATTTACTAGTGAAACAGGTAATGAACTTGACATCATATAAAGAGATGATTTGGGTCTATCGTCGCCAACTGGCGATTTTAGAATCAGGTATTAAAAACCTGCTGATCGGTAAATACGTATATCAATGAAGCAATAGGAAAAACTACAAGGAAAATGAAAAGATACCCTTAGTGCTGTTTTCTTCTAATAGATACATAATTATGAAATAGCAGATGATTCTCTTAAAATATGCATACTGATGTAGTAACATGCATACTGATGCAGTAACATGCATACGGAAGTAATATAGTAAGCACTGAGGATATATTCGCTGTTCGATAGCTTCAAGCAACCTTTTCATATTTTTACCATATTCAAGTATTAGAAAGAAGAGTAGAAGTTGACAGCAAGCTAGTAAGGGAGAGAAGGGCGAATGAAATGCGTTGGTTATACTTTCAATGTCTGGATCATGTCGAAGGGCATTCAGTTTTTATTCACCTTTATTTTGACTGGCTGTTTTAATTTTCAGTCCCCAAAATTTAAACTTATTAATGGCTGAACGTTTTTATAAGTATCTACGCTTTTAGCATTATTTGGAAACCACAAAACACTGATTAATTTTGAAATGAAGCAGTTTAGAGAGATTTATTATGAGCAGTTATTAATTTTAGGTTAAAAAAGGTAAATAACAAAATTAAAAAGGAGATGTAAGTTATACTCCAAATTATTGTTTAATTTTACCTATAAATACAATATTTATCCAAGTATCGTGAATACAGAGCGTTATTAACCATTAAGCAAAGCAAGTTTGGACTAGAGCATCGAGGAAAGGGGTACCACAGAAAGAATCTTTAGGGTCTCAAGAAAAGGAGGCACAAGAAAAAATTTTTCATTGCTGGTTTTACCATGGAAAGTATGGTACAGCTAATAAGATTGAAAGTGAATGAATCAATATAAATAAATGTGGGGGCACCAAAATCTTTTAAATGCTTAAGACATCTAGTAATATATATATATATATATATATTACTAGTAGTGCACATTCGCGTTAAAGAGATTTTTTTGAGGCTGTATAAAGTTCTGTTTGCGTTTGCTTTTAATTTTCTCTTTCATAAATTTTACACACCAGAAATCTGCATTAAAAAAATTAACCTCGAATCGCTATACTTGGCCATCAAAGTAAACTAAAATTCAAAAGGAGTTATTCTTGAAACAAGGTTAAGAACTGCTAGTTTAGGCAAAGATATTATTTAAATGACTTTTATACCGTATATTTTAGCACTGGATATGGGAACTGAAGATGTGAAAGGAAACATGTATGAATACATAATATCCTTTGCATCTTCTCTATTTTCAAAGTTGATAAATATTACAGAATGTGAAACAAAACGAGTACATATTAACTTTAAAATATTCTTGAGCTACAATTAGTAAAGCATAAATATATAAAAACTTCACCAATAAATTAACATAAGATTTATTATTTTAAGATGAAAATACGGCGGTAAATTGAGAATGAGTTAAAATAGTTTCAAAATTAGCATCTTCATTTATATGCTTCTATTGTCATTTCTTGTTTTTTAACTATTAAACATAAACCTTGAGTCGGAATTGTTATTAAGATCACAAAAATTTTCTTGCTTTTGAATTCCCAAACTCATTTTGAAATAATCGAGTACTATTTCTTCTTAAAATCATATCAACAAATATCAGTCATTAAGTGGCAGTTTTTAAGGTCTATGCTATCGATAAACCATATGATGTATTTTCTCCCTCCCCTTCCGCGTGCCCTCGTGGTGTAACTGGAAGCACGCTCGACTCGTATTCGGGAAGACCGCAGTTCGAATCCTGGGGAGAGTAATGCGGATTTCTTCATTTTCCTGACTTCAAAAAATTCTAAAAGATCCTAAAACCAAAAGAAAATATATTTCAATTTCCCACAAATTTCTAAATCCTCAGTATCAAAAATCAGTATTGATAATAAATAAATGAATTTTCATTTATTTCTTTATTATTTTAATATTTTATTCTGAGTTTGCAACACAGAAAATATTTTTGTATTTTGCGTTATAAATTTAAAATTCAGTTTGAATTTTTTCATAGTTTAGTACAAACGGGTCTTTGACCTCCTTTCCTATCCTTGAGGTAACAGACCTCGAAGTAAGGTTAATTTTTCCTGCGTAGTTTACGCAGGAAAAACTGCTACTGCGTAGTTCCTGCTAGATGTCTTAAGCACTTTCTCTATTTTCTACATTTACCTAAATATATATACAGGGTGTATCAGTGCAGCAGTGACAAACTTTCAGGAGAGATAGAGTACACCTAGACGATGGGAAATCACATAGGAATGTGTGGTCAGAAATGCTTTCCTGGAGTGGTAGTGACGACACAAAAGTCAAGAAAGAAAGGGTGAGAAAACATGTTTATTATTCGGAGTAAAACGAAAACAAAGAGAAAAAAACGTAAAGAGACAACGATCATCATCAAAGAAGACGTTCGTACATGAAAGAAGACGTTCGAAATTACGACTTGGACCGTGATGCAGGAACCGTTCGTCATGCATCTTCCTTGCGCCAGAGAAGTGAGGCCTGCATCATGGTCCGGAGTAGCAATTTCGAACACATATGCATATAAGGCGGTTTCTTTTTGCTTCAGTGATAGGGCTCTTCATGCCTGTTTTCAACTTCTTGCGTGAAGCTTTTCAGTTATCTAAGAGTTCTTGTTATTGGAAGAAATTCGTTTCCTGTTAATATGTGTGAATCTGTATGAAATTCTTCTGCTTTTAAACATTTTACGTTCTTAAAAAATCGATTAAAACCTTATCATCATAAAAATAGCTGGGATTCTTCAATACGATAATCAAAGACGTGCACATTACCTCAAAAAGTTAAAAATCAAACATTTTTTTCTACAGTGATAGTAGACTACAGCAGTACCTCTATAATATTACTATTACCATTAAAATCATAAAAATATGAAATACTGTTATAGCAAAGGTAAGGTTATGAGAAGCAATTATTAAAAGAACAGGTATTAAGTTTTAGAACATTGCAATCCCAATGGTGCTGGTTCTTTGATTTCTGAAAAGTCTTAGAAATTACTGTCTAACATGTTATACCTCAGAGAAATCTTTAACATAGTTTACTAAAATTGGCTAAACGATTGGCTTGATCGAAGTGACTTTAGTCATAAGTTGAAAGGGATTAAGACTGTGAAATATAGCATCACCAATAAGTTGTGAAGTACATTAGCAGTCCACAATCATTAGCAGTCTACAGTTACATTTACGATTTGTTAGTCATTAGCAGTCTACAACTTCAAGAACAGTGCTGGACAGGCAACTGCATACAATCAGTTTTTGTGATCGCTTTCTGTCCTTTAAGTGAGAAGAAAAATTGTAAATACATCTCTTATTGTTGCCAACTCTTTTGTAGCAAAAGGAAAACTTAGTTACGGTCTCTTTCAACTGCGAGTAGAAAACTTCATGCGCAAAGGCTGCTTGCTGTTATTCTTTACATATAATCCGTTGTTTCGTTTATATAATGTAGGTATAGGAATATCTTATTCCGAGCGAAGAAGGGGAAATTTCAGTAGTAGTGGAAATCAACAAGGTTTAGAAATGAATCCAGGAATTCTCTGCGCTGTGTCTCATGAATGAACTGTAAAATGGGAGTAGAATATGGTATATGCTTTCCAGCGTTCTTAGAATGAACTTTCATAAAAGAATTAATGTCCTCTTTTAGAGAGGGATATAAATGAAAGCATAAGGGCAAAGTCCAAATCAATACATGAGACCATTTTTTGCATTTGTTTTAATGTCTCCTCGTATAAAACAGCTGCTCTCATGAAGATCACAGAATTCAGTGAAAGAACTGCCTAGCCCGGTCATTAACTTTCACTGTGACTGAATTTTTTATCGCATTGTCTAGGAGTAAAAATAGCTTCCCTCTTCCCTTCCAAGGTTTCGAATGAAGAGCAATGAGAAACGTGAATAAGCTTTACTCCCAACTAAAGCGTCTGTTGGCTTGGCTGAGAGCATACAGAACACGTGTCAAAACGGCAGTAGCGTCAAGAGGCAATTTTCACACTGGTTCAGTGCTAAATTTATTTAGTTAGTTAGCTACTTTCATAAAAAAAGTTATTGTCTTGAATTTAGCCTCCCCCTTTTTTCAACACGATGTTACACTTCTATCAGAATTGTAAAGCATTGCTGCAAAATGATAAATTATTCTGTTACTTGCATCTATGTTAAATTTTACTTTAGGTTTCTATTTTATTTTATTTTTTTAACAGTTTACTCAAAAATTTATTTATTCCTTAATATTTAGAGTACAGGTCCATGTTTTATAAGTATTCTTTTCTTTAAATGACAGTCTGTTGTGACAGAACATTCAAGATAACTCCTAATAATGTTAGGCAAACCTTTTCTTATGAACTCTCGACTTTGAGCGCTGAGATACATCATTTACATCTCTGAAGCATTTTCAAACTTTAAGAAGAACATTTTCATGTACACTATTTGTTATCAAAATTACTCTGCCGCGAAGAAAAGCAGCTAGCGGAATCATATTTATTTTACAAATACATTATAATGGAAGGATGAAAGAACTAAAATTTTGAGTAGTTTTGAGTGCAGAACATGCAGAAACACTTATCCCGAACATATGTCACTGATAATAATAGCAACTATTATAAGACTAGACATGCAATCGAACAGGTTTTGGATTATAGTAAATCGTATTTTAGTTCATGCGGCTTCTATTCTATGCCAGATTTCATCTGCCACACTGGAAGGCAAATGTTAGCGTAGTAGTCTTTCTACAACCACTCATAAGAGTTTTAACCTAATTGAAGATTTGGAGAATGCACTGAACAAGGCAAAAGCCGAATACTATGTGTCTAAGGAAGACAAAGGCAAAACTGACAATATGCAGTCTAGTATAATCTTGTTGCAAGGTGAAGCGACGGAAACCTCCAAAACACAAGATAGTCATGGGTATTATAATCTCAATAATGCAGTGGTGGCTGGTAATAGAACCGAGTGTGTGGACTAGAGGTGAAGGGGTAGTGACACCCATAGCATCAATCCAGGTGGTGGGCCGGTAACATGATGACGAATGTGAGCTTCTAACTTTTGTTCCCCTCGGTTATTCTACAGACGGATACATAGTTATGATAGTGTAAGAAAAATTTATATTTATAAGAAAAAAACATCTTCATGCCACTGTCGTTTTCATGTGCGTCATTGTACGTGCCATTGTTGGGGTCGATTTTTGAGCTCTAGAGTCAAGGAAAACTGAAGAAACTGTAGCCTTGCTAACAATCTGTAGCATTGCAGGCGTACGGACATTAATAAGTGGAGAGCCACTGAGATCCTGTACGCCGCTCTGCATGACCTTTAGACTCATCGGTTTCTAACAGTCTTTGCATGTTGACCAACGCGAGAGCAATTGCATGGCACAATAATCCGCAGCTCCGGTTGGCTAAGATTTTTTTGCGATTGAATTTTGAGATCTGCTGGTATGAGTCTTACTCTCGTACGAATATCAACATGATCTTCAACCAAAAAAAAAAAAGAGTAAACGTGATTTTCGAATGAAAAAAAACAGGCATTTCAGTCTGCACTTTTATGTTGCTTTGAGGTGTCATTACTCTTGTATATAATGTGCGCATCCCTTGAAAGGCTAATAATTTGCGTACGCCAGCATGCCCTACATTTTATGCAAATTTTAGTTTTGTTGTCAGCTTCATTGATGGAATCTTAATCGTCAGTTTCAATAATCTGATTTGTATTTTTATGTCTTTAGCTAACTTTATCTGTTTTTTTCAGCCTTTGGTCTTAGCACATCACTTCTCAAAGCCATTCAAATTCTTTCTAAAAGATACATTTCACCATATACACATTATCTTTACACCGTACCACTCATACATATCTGTAAGTTAGATTTTCAGCATTGGTTTGTATATTTCCTTCAATACATCAGACAATATGGCTGCAGTAGCTTACATATTGTTACATAAAAACATTAATCCTTTTATAATTTTTGTTTTAATTTAATTAATAAATTAATTTAATTTTCCCACTGATCTATGTCCTTGCAGGAGATGGCGAAGTGGAATGAGGAATGAATTATGTGTCAAAAATCAAAAATTGGAAAGAAAAAAAAAACTATCGCAATAGGGCGCATACTTTGTTCTGTAATGAAAAATTTGCAATGATATGCAAAAAGTAATGGAAACTATTATATCCTATAAAATTAAAATTAAACTTTGAAAGTATCTCTATTCTGTTCTCTCTGTGATCGCTCTATTCTCTTTCCTTTATTTCACACTCAGATTTTTCTCTTTGCGTTTTTACATATATATTTCTAAAATATCGCGTAGTGCATTATATTGACCTGAAATTTCAAATGTCCCATCTAATGGGTAAAAATTAGTTGTACAACACTACCTTTTTTAAGCAAAATTTTTCATCATCTGAAACTGAACGGTTGTGAGAGACAGTTTCGACATTTGTTTCAACATAGTTTGCACCAAAAAAAACATTTTTATGAAGACGAATCTTATTCATCTTATTCTGTTTCAACCCCCATGTTTAAGTTAAAGGTTTACTGAGGCTAAAAAACACCATGAAATAAAGTGAATAATCTTCCTAAACTAAAGTTGAATATCCACTAAGTAAGTAAGCTTTAAATATCCACTAAATTAATTTGAACTGTCAATAGAGATTATTGTTCTTTTTCAGGACAAGAGCTTTAGATATTATAGCAGACTTGGACTAAGCATTGGCGGGAAGAGGAAGCATTCGCTAAAAGTTTCTAGCCGTACGGACTGTAAACCTACACGGCAAGGTCAAAAGTCAGCAGGTTACTATTTTCACAACTCAAACGATCGGAAAATAGAGTTGAAAGGGCAGCTGTGCATGTAAAAATTTTTAGACAAGTAAATCTTTCGGTTTAAAGCTCCTTTCCTTTTCCTTTACTCAGCAATACACTATCTACTTATCGCCCACCGGTATACGATAATGCCCACGTAGAGAAATCATAATCCAACCTGTCAACTTTGGTCAACAAAATTTCAGTGTGACTACGGGCATTATCTCAAAACACTTTTTTTAAGACTTTTAAATAAGGAATCTAAACATCTCGAAAGCGAATTGATTGAGAAAAAATTGTTGGATTGCTGTTTAACAGGAACAATTTTTTTACTTAATCAAGGAATCTTTTTATGAGTAACAAAATGATTTATTATCGAATTACTTTTTATGTTTTTTAAATAACCTTTAATGAGAACACATAAGCGTCTATGCCTTTCAAATACGGCACGACTAATTGTACCTCCGTTCTCCTTAATACTGTTTTTACAATACTTCCTGATCTAACATTCGAAACTGAATCTACAAATCTTTTTAACATAATTTTAGATTGCTCTTTAAGGAATTATCCAAAATGTATAATATTTGCGTCAGCATGTAGTTCTTAATTGCTTTGTGTTTGTTATACCTATGGAAAAGTTATTTTGATCGATATAATCATTTAACGGTTCTTCAGATGCCTCTATAAATTAAATGTATGAATAAAACAAAAAACAGGTACTAGCGAATTCCATTAACTGATAAAGATCTTGCGCAGAGTCATTGTATACTCAATAGTTCGCAGATGTTGAAATTTCCCTTGGTTATCTTCCCTTCTTTTGTATTTCTCTCTGATTTGAGAAACCATCTCTCCTGAAAGTCTTCTAAAATCTACTTCAATCTCTCAAACAACTTCTTTTTAAAGTTTCATGTTTTTGTTGACTTCGTGCATTAATGTAGCTTACTACTTGCATATCCCTTGACTTCATGAATCTAATATCCATAGCTTCAGGAATTTGAATTCAATGATAAATTTTGATGCAGTTTACACAAAAGCTGAATTTTATGATTAACTGCATGTGTCGCATTCTTTCATTCCTAGTCTTATATCTTTCTCCGTCTGTCTTATACGAATTCTCCTATGTACTTCGATAAATATTACTTAATCTATAAACTATCAGATAAATTATTACTACAAAATGTTATTTTAAGTACAATAAAATCTCTCAAAATTAGTTATTTATAATTTTCTTATCCTCATAGAATATTTGGTAATTTGCACGTGATATTTCCAACAATTTTGAGCTAAAAAATTTCTACTTTTATTAAAACGAAAGGAAATGTAAGTAACCAAAAAAAAGTCTGTAGCTAATCTATGATCACAGATATCATTATATATAATATATATGTCATATGTCATAGATAACATAAATTTTAAATACGTATCATAAATTAACTACAGTTGAGTTACAAAGAATTCTCCACTAGAAAATTAATAGCTGCCAAATGACAAAATTCTTGAAACGTAAATTAAATTTCTGTGTTCGGTTGTTAGTAAATAAAAGGGCTAGTTGCAAAAGGATTTACGAGCCTTTCTGATCCATAACGTTATAAGGCATTTCTCCGGCCTTCTGAGCATGCATTCTTTGTTTAGTGGTCAGCACGCTCGGCGCGTATTCGAGAAGTCCGTGGTTAGAGTTCCGGCGAGGGCATAACTCAATTTTCATCCCTCCTGTTTTCAAAATAACATGATGTCTCTACAACGTAAATGAGATATACATTTTAGCAGTAAAGCTCTTCATGAAGTCCATCTTAACATGACATATAGTTATTGACTTTTTGCCGTTATATATTAACTACACCTAACCTTTTGTCAATAGCACAATTAGAGAGACATTAAACACTTATTCCTCCTAATATATACTTCTCAAAAGTGAAATTGCAACACCAAGTAAGAATGTTTGTAGCATCGTGCAAATTAACAGGATCGAATGCTGTGAGATGGATTTGCAAATGATTAAAAAAACAGATACATTAAATCATTATAAACCAATTTATTCAGTATATAATGTGCCCACCTCGGTCAGCGATACAGACCGCAATCCGGCGAGGCATATATAAACAATGATGATCAAAACTATCAATGAGTTCCCTGCTGGTTGCCTGAGGTAACCTTTGCCAAGCCACATCCACTGCTCTACGCAGATCATCCAAGATTTGCGGCCGTGGTCCTCGGTTAATGTCACGTTCAATGACATCCCACAAGTGTTCGATGGGATTCAGATCTGGAGAGGCTGCCAGCCAGGGTAGGATGTCAGAACCGGTCAGGCTCTTAAGAACACGCTGTGCGACATGCGGCTTGGCATTATCTTGGTGGAATACAGTGTTGAGTGAGCCCTGCAACTAGAGCAGAACAACAGGCTCCACAACTTGCGTGACGTAGCATTTTGCTGTCAAACTGCCGGTTATGTGTACAGGGGCGTCTTGTGATCAAACATTATGCCACCCCAAAAATAATGCCCGATGCAGGACCGGTGTGACGCTCGACGAAATGGGCTGTTTCGTAGCGTTCTCCGTGTCGTCGCCATATCCGTCGACGGCCGTCATTTCTCCATAGACAGAAACAACATTCATCCGTGAACAAAAGCCGATAAGATTCGATGATTGGATGGTACTCACGTTGTGCCCAACACGAGTGTGCGCAACGACAAACCAAGTTCATGGAGTTCGATAATAGAATCACATTCCGTGGTCGTTAACTGATGGTATTGAGCTCGCCGATGTCTCAGAGGCATTTTCTATACTTCTTCTAAAGTCTCCAATGCTTCGTAGACACTCAGATGCTGTTTATGAGAAGGGAAAGTGGATGACTTTGTAGCCCGCATATGCGTACCACGTGATCCAATGAGTGCGCAACTTTTATCATTGGTATATGCACCCCACAAGTTTCGCTCCTGCATGACGCTGAGCGCATAATTTCTTGATGTTGCAATTTCCCTTTTGGGGAATGTAGGTAAAAACAGATAATGATTCTTAGGTCTGTTTGATTACAATATAAGGAATTTTCATTCCTTGCCTCCACCTTTGTCAATAACCGCTGCTACAGGCCACGGCACTGAGTGAAGAGGCTTTGGATATGATGCTGGGAAATGGCAGCCCATGCTGCCTCCATACATACCCAATTTTCATCTGGTGTATTCACGGGTGCAGCATGCTGGGCTAGGCGTTCTCAAGTGGTTGACCAGACATGTTCAATGGACGATAGATCTGGAGCACAAGCAGATCAGGGTAACAATGCAAATACAGTGCCATATCATTAGAATGTCCATCTCCGGCATTCGCTGCACCATTGCTAGCGCAAACGCCTGTGGATTAAAATTAAGTGAAACAATGCACGCCTAGCGGACAATCCATTGCATTGTAAACAACATCGAGTTGCTCGTGCACGCACCGATTGTTGTGTTACAGACTGCATCCGTGGTGATGTGGTTGCGGATGGGGCATTGCGCTGCATCAGCCCTATGCGCACAATACGACTGTATTCCCGTGGAATAGTGCAACGAGGCGGTTGCAACTGCTTTTTTTCGTCAGCCGTTCCCTCCTGCATCCACCGGTTCCATATTTGATAACTGTTGTTTACTACGTCCTATATGACAGATTTCCCGGAATGATAACCCGCAATCTCTGTTTGCAACAATTCTGCCTCGGTCGAACTCAGAAACGTGCTCTAAAGACGTTCGTGCTTTTCTACGAGGCATACTGAAAGTGCACTCAGAAAAAATCTCACGAGAGAACAATTCCCACTATTCAAAACAGCAATCTTTCCACCCTTCATATACGGATTATAAGAAGCGTTGCAGTCACCCATGGGCTGAAATCATAATTGTTCGCACATTCCATCGTAGTATACATATTATGGCGAGCAGTTTATATAATCAAAAATTTTGTAATACAAACTTTTTTATTTAATGAAATAAAAATTAGATTGCCTTCACAAATGGTCAATCGGGAGTGATACTTTACTTAAAACTCTTTGCTATTTAACACGTGGATTTAACTGGAAGTTATGTGCTGGCCGCATAAAATTCTTTTTTTATGTTGTTCTCGTCAGATGTATCAAATCACTGAATTGCCAGTTCTGTAACTAAAAGAGAAGTATTATGTTACTGAAGCGTCCCCCCCGGGGGTTGACTCAGGAGAATTCCTGGGAAGTACTGGCTAGGATCTGTACTTAGACAGTCTCAACCACGGGGGTAAAATATCAGGTACTATTGTACCTTATTCTTCACAGGACTAGAACCCGGGTATTGTACCTAGGATGGGATCAGGCTCGACAGGGACCGTACTGGTACTGGCTTGTCCGCTCCCTTGGCTGTGGTGGAGCTGATATGAAAAACCAGGAGGAGGGCGTGGGACCATGCCCGTATAACCACAATGGTAAAGTTAGGGCGTCCCCGTCTCTCCGTAACGAACGAGTGTTACTGAAGCGAACTGTCTTTAGATTTTACAGTAGTAATTTGTTTGGACCTTCTCCTTTATTTAAGTTAAGGTGATTTTCATTCGCTTTGATTTCTTTTGAAACGATAAAGAAAACTAATATTAAGTATTATTGCAGGTGTTTGATATCTAGAATCATTCCATTTATCAAAACGTAGAAATTCTAAACTTGATAGTGTTTCAAGTTTGCCAGTTTGGTGCAACTTCAAAATTAAATTCTTCGATAACTCCGCGGTAAATAACAACACATTTTTAAGCAATCTGTTTCTAAACTACATGAAACGTATATAAAACACATATTCAAGTAACAATATAAATAAGTAAGGCCTTGTAAGGCTTCGTAACACAATAAATGGGAAACACCGAATTAAATTCGTAAAAAGATTTCCATTGATATTTTTCTTCTTAATTCGTTTCTGAATTTCGTAAGTTCAGTTGTACACGGATGATGAAACGAGTTTGATTGTACAGGCATGATTTCCGTGTATAATGTAAATACGATTCCCCACCAAGGCATCTCTCCTGTTAGGTTAGATATTCTTCGGTATTTTGGCATAATTAATTAGTTATTTAATATATGTATCTGGACATATAACTATACCAAGACTTTATATGCTAAGTTATATTAAAATATTCGGCAAAAATATTTTACCGACAGTCCTCAGCATAAATATCGAAATAAATTTAACCGAAATGAAATTTTACCTTTTAGTCTGCGTGTCAGAAACAATAAAGAAATTTCACTAAAATATCCGACGAGTAGTGTTCTCAACTTCATGTTTACAATCAATTACATGTGAAATAATACTAATTAGACTTCGAGATATTGCTTTAAAGTACTAACATTAAATGATACAAAACTTATGTGTGTAGATAAATATTCATGCATTTACAAAGTTTTCCTTCTAAACAAGAGGTATAATTTACAAGCAAATTAGATACAAATTTTGAATCCACTCCTAATCGCATTTGTGTCCCAGAATAACAGAGACTATTATGCTTTTGGAAAGTTCGCGTGCTCAGTTTTGGCTTAAATTATACAGATTTATCGTTCGTAGCTTGTAAGCGAAATATCACTTGCGTCATATCTACGCTACATTTTAACAACATAGGTGTCTTTAAGTTTAAATAAATTTTCTATTAGTCTGTTTAGTGTTTCGCTACATTTTATTTGCAATATTATTTATGATGTTAAAATGATAGGTTTGTGAGACTCACAGCACATGCTATAAAAAGCAAGCATTGTTAAATATTACAAGAATTTACATGAAATTTGAATCAAATTGTTATAAATTGTGTACATATTATAGCATAGCTAATCTTTCGAGTATTATCTATAAATTATATACATTTAATTTTATAGAAAAGTAGCATATTGTTTCCTCAATGTTGTAGCATGTATAATTATCCTCCCCCATTTTTTCCCATCATAGTTTCAACAGCTGATATTATTGCTGTTGCTTTCTGTATTATACAGACGAAAAAATTACAGTAGAATTAAACTAAATATGTTGCTGTTGGCAACGGTTGAACATTCAGGAGTGACATTATAACAAAACCTTTGTCGTGATCCATCGGTAATGAGTAATATTTATTACTTTAGTATTAATATTTTAGTATTAATATTTATTCCAAGTAAATATTTATTACTTTACGAGTAGAATGTTTTTAGCCACTACCATAAATATAGACATTCACGTTTCCTATAAGCGTGATTTAAGAAATAAATTTAAATTACCCAGTCCGGCAGAAAATAAAAAAAGTTTGCTTGTCTAATTTTAATTTGATTTGAATTATTAGTCCAAAAGGGACGTTAGTCCAAATGAACTGTTACTCTCCAAACGGGATTTTGCGTTGAATCACCATAAATGGCTCACCACTTTTCAAATTGCTGCCACCAAATGTTATTGGCCTGTTTTAAAGAAATTAAATAATGAGGATTCTGCATTTTTTCGCTAAGTGAAAAAAAGATGAATTTTTCATCGAATTTTGAATAACATAATTCACCACCCGAGCTCGAATTTTGAATTCCGAATTTGTTTTATTATCTATTTCATATTCTGTAAAACTTTAACGAATTCTTTATAACAAATTAAACGGTTTGAAAGCGAGCAGTGGCAACACTGTATGGAGTAAAACATTTTTAACTCCAGAGCGGGAGACTGTCTATCGAAAATTCTAAAGATAAGCTGTTTTTCAATACCTGGTGACTTTGCTGTTGAATTTTGTATGGCATAAGTGCGAAAACCGTGATCTTTACTAAATGATGTTAACATATGAAACGTTAATAATAAAAAGACAAAAAACATTTTTGTCACAAAGAAAACTGAACAGTGATATGATGAACTGAGAAAGGTGTGAAAAAAATATAAAAATGTATGCCAACACTTAACACGGCATCGTAAATTCTGAATTTTATTGAAATAAATAAAAATTTTGTGATTTTGTTGTTGAATTGTATGTGGCACAAGTGTGCAAATGTGCACAAGTGTGCAAAACAAATGGGTTAGCAGGAGCGAGTGCAGCCGCAGACTAAGTAGACTGTGAGCTCAGCGAGAGCGTAAAAAATCTAACAAGCCATTTGGGTGATCGTTAAAATGCAAAATGTTAAATGTTCTCCATATATCTTTTTATTATTATTTAAAACGTTTAATCAAAGCAACCTATTTTAAGACAAATAAAATTTAATTGCTCTTTGCAACCAAGTCCGATCGTAAATGAGAAATATAAGAAAGTTTCGGTCTTAGGAACAGGAATGAAATTTTGGTGCAAAGTATTAAAGTATGAATTGATTTTAACGCCGCATTTACGGCTATATGAAAGTGTAATCTTGCCCGTTTAATTGTATTTTTTCTGCGCCTTTATTTCTTGTTAAATTTCATACTTTAATACCTGTTAAAAAGCGAAGTATGTATCACTACTTTTCTCTTGTACGCAAGAAGTCAGTTTATGAATTTTCTGTATTCGACGTCATCCCAGCCTCGTCAGTGGGTGGTAAAGAAGCTTAACAGTGATTTCGAGCATCGGTTATTAACTAATATCATTGCAAACCGGTGCCCCATTATAAAGTTTACCACCTCTTTGCCATAACACCGCTGTGGAAATTTCTGTCTTGGAGAACTGTAAACAAAGTGCATAAAGAATTTCGATACGTATATGTTCTGCTACGCAAGTGTACTCCTTAACTGTTTTTACTAATGCACAGTATGAGAATAATGTGATTCTTGAATGTGTCATGTAATAATAAACGTTCGTTTTTATTGTCGTATTATTATATATTATATTTTTACTATTTATTTATTACTAGTCCAAAGGGCAATTTGCCCAGAAGGACTGTGAATTTCGTTTTGGCACTTTGCGTTAATTCACTAAAAGCGTTTTGTCACTTTTCAAGTTGTTGCCACCAAATATTATCGCCCTGTATTATATTTAAAGAACTTAAATAATAAAGAACCTGCATAGATGTATGTATATTTCTCGCATTGTGATAAAACAACGGTACCTAGAGCCATCCAATTTTGAATATTGAACGTTTCCACCCGAATATGGGCATCTGGAAGCCCAAATTTGAAATTTAGAATTTGTTTTATTATCGCTCTCATATTTTGTAAAACTTTAACGAATTTTTGATGAACAAACTCAAGGATTTCAAAGCGAGCAATGACAACTTTGTACAAAAAAAAAAAAAAAAAAAAAATAATTATTTTTATCTCCAGCGCTCGAGTCTCTGTATCGGAAATTCTAAAGGTATGCTCATTTTAAAATTATTTTGCGATATTGCTCCTGAACTGAATTTTATGGTTTAAGTGCGAAGAACATGATATTTAATAAATAAAGGTAACACACAAAATGTTAAAAAACGCCTCTTTAGACGTAATTTAAAATCTCAAACCTTTCAGATTTTTCTTTTTAGTATTATATTTTTATTATTGTCTTATTATTATTATTTCCTTAGAAAATTCTCCACGAAGGCATCTCTTCCAATAGGCAGATAGCTGTCTTACACTTCGCCTACCTAATTTATCCCATTCAGGCTGAAATTTCATTGCGGGTTCTTATAGCATATACATACAACATGCCAGTATAGATAGATTTTAGTAAAAATACACAAAACGTAATGTTAATCAAATCTATTGATAACATTACGTTACTACACGTCACCCAAAGTAACATGCAGTTTTATCTATTTTTAGCTAACTCCTGCTGTAAAATTCTTTGATTATGAAGTCAAACTTTGATTTCTTTTCATCCTTTTTATCTGGAACTTGACTGTACGGGTTATTAATAGCGATTCGAAATCAAAAGCAAGAAACGGCGATCTTGATTTTGAATGAGTGATAAGCATATACTTACAAAAAATAGTTTATGAAGCGGATTATTATGGAAAACGGTTACAAGATAAGTGGATAAGGTACTTACTTGGTTTATTGGATTCTCTGATGAGCTTGCAAGTGATATTCAAGCAGGCATTTTCTGATAACACGACAATTCACCGCGATATCTCAATTTTGAAACATAAAAACTTGTCGCATTTTTTGTTAATTGTGTGTTCGTTTGCAATTATTATTTACATGTTTTCAGTTGATTAAAATCAGATCTATTGAAACTTTTTACGTAGTATTTCGGAATTTCTGTCACCCTATATGGGTGCAATTTACATATTAACCGCAGTAAAAAGTTATTGCAATCAAATCAGTCGGAAGTGAGTTACAATTGAAAGACGACGCTAAATAGTTAACGTTTACCTTCAAACTTCTGAAAAAATACTTCAAATTCCTCTGTATCCTTAATCAATTTTTAAATAAAGAGAAAGAACCTATTTTTTGTATGTTTCGTAAAATAATTAGACAGCTAGTATTTGACTTGGACACGTCTTCTTGCAGGATGTTCTGAGAGGAATTGAGATATACGTTCCTCGTATATTTTTAATGAATAAAGTTATTAATTAATGTAATACATCAATTGTTATTTTATTGCTGTTCAAAACTTTATTTTAAAAATTATAAAAGATGTAGAAATATTGCATGAATTTATTAACTAATAATAATTCTGTTGTCTATTTCAGAAAATGTACAAAAAGACGGAAAAATTTGGATGCTTCTTACTTCTCGACAGACGCAACACATCATAAAATGGTTTTAACTTCCCATGAAAAGCGAAAATTCTAGGTCGTTTTGACTTGCGAACGTCTCTTGCGTTTTGACTTGCGAACGTCTCTTGCGTTTTGACTTGCGAACGTCTCTTGCGTTTTGACTTGCGAACGACAGTTTAAAGTCGCTGCTGTTTTTGAAACCTTGGAATGGAGGGCTGATCTGCTTACAGAGATTATTAGTCTTTTGCTTTAACAAAGGAAAGTAATTCATTCTGTACGAAGTTTATGTGAATGAGAAAACGATGTCGAGAGACTAGAAAATCGATGAACTGCCAGCTTAATTACAGAATTTAGCATATAACTGATTTTATTTAAATTATTACTATTGGTATTATTTAAATTTAAAATTAGGGTTATTATCCGATTTCATCCACAAGTGCACCATTTAATTAATTGGATGCAGAAATTCTAGTTTTTTAGTTAACCACGGGAAAATGTTTAGTTTCGTCCTTGATAAAATAAATACCTTATCTCCGTAGTCTTCAATTTGCAAGTGACAAACCGTAAAAATTTTCTTGTTAACCCAAGAGTTCTGCTTCTTAGAGTTCTAAAGGTAAATGCACCTATAATAGATACTGATCGAATAACAGACATTCTAAATATTAAACGTCTAAAATTATGTCCTAAATTAAGATTTACTTTTTCCTACTTTATATATATGTTTTTGTGTGTATGTAAGATAAAAAAAATATGAAATTCAAAATTACTGACTTTAATTTGCCTAAGTCCTCTTTCTGAATCTAAACTGCGTCACTTTTAAAACTAATTTGCATTACGTCATCTGCATTGCCGTATGTTGTTTGTCCAGTCGCCGTTTACAACTGAAATAAGGGATTCAACTTTTGCATGTAACTCTTTGCTGAAATGCGCAGTCACTTTCCTGTCTTTCTGTTGCTGTGCAAACGTGTCTTACTGCTTCGTTGCATCAGTTGTCTCGAAATGTGATAAATTGTATATAAAATTGAGGGTGGGTGCTTGTTGTACCCATAGTGATTAGTAAACCAAGAATGTACGTCTTAATACATTATTCATCAAGAAATAAAATAATATGGTGAACATCCAGCTGTTTATGTTTTCCAAATTCCAACCATCTTATTTCGCATCCTATTTGTAGCTCTGTGGTAGCAACATCTCTAAACATCTAGACCAATCACTAAAAACATAATTAGTGCATTTTCTCCTCAAGTCATCTCCAAATAAAATATCACACACACACACACTCTCTCTCTCTTACATATACACATATATGTACTCTTTAAAATAATCAAGTAGTAGAGGCTACGCTCAAAAAAAAAAAAAAAAAAGACTAATCTGCGTTATGTGTACGCACATGTACACGCATGTGCAATAATTCTGTAGATGATTTGAGAAGATAGCCTAGATATATAATTTTATTTCTTAATAACTAATTCTGAAAACACATTATTTTCGTTTACACATTATTATGGCTACGACAAGAAACGCCCATAATTTTTGGTAGCATATTACATTTTTTCAGATAATGAAAGATATAGAAAATAGAGCGATGCAACAACGCATCTTAACATAGCAAGAGGATGGCAGGCAAACAAAGTAAGTGCTCACTTCAGGAAGGGGTATTTATAGAGTTAGTTTCGTTGTTTAAATTTTCGACTGCGACTGAACAAGATTAATTAATAAGATGACATAATGCGAATTAGTTTTGCAGCTGACACACTTCATATTCCAGTATGGGGAAGAAGTCAAATTAAAATGAGGATTAAAAGACCTTTGCTAAATTAAAGTGAATAGTTTTCTGTCATATTTTATATCTCATATATAAGATAAAAACATTAATATGATAAACAATCTATCAAGCCTAATTTAGTCATTCAAATAAATTATAATTAAGCGCAAAGCAACATTCATTAAAAGGTATACATGTACACTTTAAAAATCCAAACCTTCCAAGTTATCAAAATTACGCATAAAGCTCTAATCAAGGAATTTGATTTGGAAATGGTAAAGCAAAATCAGAAAATACATCAAAATAAACATTAAAAACAAATGGAAAAAAAAACCGAAAAACTGTAGCTGAAAACTACGAAAGCTAATAAGCTAAATCCTTAGATTTCCATTTTTTCAATTTGTTTCCTTAATATTTTTTTTTCTCTGACACTAATGTCCCGCCTAGCTACCTCGGGACATTTTCGAACTGAACCCAAAATGATTTGCTTGAAACTTTGTCCCTAGCAGAATTTCCACAAAGAACTGGTTTTTAGATAAATCAACAAATCAGAAATCTCGAAAGCAAAAATTCCTGCAAAAATGCTTCTTTTGACGTGCTGTTCAAGGCAGCTTGTAGATCAAATACCGGGTATAATTTCTCTCAGAATTCATAGACTGTTCCCCTCTGAGAGCAAACACTATTCATATTTGAATTTTGCTTAGGTTTAAATAATTTTAGTGAATGCGATACGAAAAAATGGCTTGATGATCGCATTACTATAATAGCAACAGTTAATTATTATTTTTAGAAGTATCAGAACTATTAAAATTTTTATAAGGCTTGCAGTTGACATTTTGTGTTAAGTACTGTTTTGTTTTTAGAAACTCCGCATGCTTTTTGGAGAATCCCTTACATTATTGTTGCCTTTTTATTCCTATTAAAATATTTCCGTGAAATTTCCTGTGAGTATTAAATTGTTTTAATTTATTTTCAACATACCTGAAACCTATACTATTAAAATCCGTGAGCGTCTATCGATTTGTTTGTTTGTGACATCAGCTCCTTCGGAACGGTGGGGAGTTCAGCTTAGAGAGAGGTACTCTCGAATTCCAAAAATTCGTGGGAAGCCATTTCGACCATTCTCATCTTCGTACGACTTGAATCAGCCAAGATAATTAAAAACTTTGAAAACGATTCATTTCGAAAAGAGTTGCCAGTGCTCGCTTTCAAATCGTAGAGTTTGTTAATGAAAAATTTGTAAGTTACACAGAATATGAATTAAAAATAGCAATTCCAAACATTAAATATATCATTATTATATGAGGCCATCTCCTGATGTTGAAGAAAGCAAGCGACTGCATGTGACGTCATTGAATGCGAAAATGTCTCATTAATGACCGCATTTTAAATAAATAGCAGCTGTTGGCAACATTTTTGTTTCAGGTTTGGATAATTGAAACGATATGTTATTGCCCCGTTAATTCTTTTATCGATATTCAGAAAAAAATTTTATATTAGATTAAATTTAAATTGTGACTTCATATGTATACATATTAACCTGAAGTGTCAAAAGTTTTGTTTCCTGCTTTGGCAGCAAAAAAGTTATTTACGAATTGGTTGTAACTTGGAAAAAATGAACTAATTTCATTCATTATTGGAATGTTTTTATGCATTTTCTTTTCATGTGTACATAGAACTTATAAATTTTGCTTCAGCCTGCCCATCTGGCGGGCTTGCCGGCTAGTAAGATAAAAAATTTCGAAAATTTAGCCTGGAGTAAATCATCCCAATCTTCGATTGTGACAATGAAACAAAAAAAAAAAATTACTTTTTTTATTGCACAGCAAAATGTAACCGTGTAAAATGAAACAAAAAAGGCTACTATCTGATTAGCTGATCAACCAATGATTTAATTCGACACCTTGAGCTCACAGCAAACCAAAAATAAGACAACAGCGTATACGCGTGAACGTCGTAGATGATAACGATTCCGACTTGAATGAAATAAAAGCTAAAATACTGATAACAAACATCTCCAATAAACACCGAAAAAGAATTTGCTAACGTATTTCAAGAAGTAGAAAAGTTCCTAAGTAAGATTTCAAGAAGTAGAAAAAAAAAAGTGTCTTTAGAAAAACAGTAAACAAATTTGTTGGTGTTTACAAATTTCAATGGAAACTCATTTGAGATTGCCAACCTAAAAACCACATGGGAGAGGCACAATAGACAAACTTTTTCTCTTCCTATAAATGATAGACTAGCAAGAAATACTTTATGTAAACAAAGGAAAATATTTTCTTCTTTATAAACAAAACTATTATTTAATGCAATAAAATGGTGTTATTTTATTTATTTTTGCTGTGTGTGTGTTGGAAGGTGTTGCGCGCGCACGCCCGTGTGTGCGGGCTTTAAAAATTCCGAGAAGGGTTAACATTCACTAATTGGGATTAATTACACAATTTGTTAATAACTGTAGGTTTAATAATTATGAAAAAAGCTTATAATAGAAAAAACGTAATAGTAATACTAGGCATATTTAAAATATGAAATGTAAAATATTTTAGCAATAAAATTCAGTATTTTTGCACGTACTTTCGAGTGAAGAGTGAAATTGTAGACTACAAATTCTGAACGTCCGAAACCGTGCTACGCCACTTTACTGCAATGAAGTTTGCATTATGATATATCGATGACTTTCAGTCGTTTCTTATCGAAAAATAGCCCCACTCAGCAACCTCATCCGGAAGTTCAACAGCATTAAAAAAAAAAAAAAAAA